>JARYHS010014582.1:0-27170 GCA_031002005.1 Vandiemenella viatica
GTAAAAGTGTTGGGACGAGTTTCAAACGAAGCTCATCATTAAAACTGGGGTCGTGGAAACGAAAACCATACGAGTGCATGTAGCATAATTTACAGTGTAGATGCTGACCACTATTCGAGAGGCATTATTTAGAAGTAAGCAGGAACTGTGCTTCTGACCATTCGTTAAATCTAGAGAAATTCCTAGTAGAGGTTATGAATTTTTTGACTACTTTCCTCAATGTGTTGGACATAGTAAGAAAGTTCTGCACATATGTAAGTGAGCAAGTGATAATATTTTTCACAAAACACAAGCATCAGATACACAGCTAAACACTGTACAAGTTAACCCCATTAAACTAGGCTTGCAACGAATATTCGGCTACTATTCAGTATTTGGCCTATTTGATCACACTTTTGGCTGAATATCTCGGAACGATTCGGCCAAATACTTAAGACTTTTTTTCTTAGTAGGATAACTGTCTGGAATAAATCGATTGATTCATTATATGATGATGTATTTTACTTATAATTACAAAACTAATCATTCACAATGAAATTCCACAATGTCAAAGCAAAACTAACAAACATATTAAAACATCTATTCACTGGAATAATTAAAATTTAGGAGTGGGAGATTGTTATGGAGAAAAACTAATCTTTCTGCATTATCAGGAAGTAGTTGTAGTGACAGTCTGAATTTAGTAAACTGAAGACCATAATTTAAGCTTTTCTTGCAAGAATCAATCAATTCAAGTAAAACATTGGAAGGCACAAATTTTTCCAGTTACTCAATTTTTCCTCTGACAAATGAGGATGATGAATTTTTAGCCCATGTTTAACATTTAGCCTAAATGCCCTCCTCAGACTTAAAAATGAGGTTTGAGGGTGTTTTGGCAATGAAAATACCACACTCAGAGATTCATTTTGTGCTGTTGAAGAATGGCATACAAGAAGAACTGATCGAAATAGTCACTGTCGTACAACTTAAGGTGCAGTTCAGAAAGTGGTATCAGCAGTTCAGGCTTCAAAAAGAGATGCCTGTTGCTTATCCTGTATTATGAACTATTACAAGAAAGCTTCTGCATTGTCACCCTTCGTGAAAAGGGTTTATAGTGTAAGTAAACAATATTCTTAAGAGGAAAAAAAAAGGATGAAATCTGTCAAATGAGTCAACATTGACATTTGAGGCGATACTTCAAGCCTGTCAAAACAGGCACTTAGTGGTGGGAGGCAACTGCTTGAACAGGCGGGTGAGAGACAAGTGCCAAGCTAGCCGAATATTTGGCCACGAAGTCTGCAGAATATTCGATATTTAGCGTAAGGCCGAATATACTATTAGTTGCAAGTCTAGTTTAAACCCATGTAACCCAGTACTTCGCAACATAAAGCGCATTCGGTGTTGCTCAAAACAGATCGTCTCCATTGCAGGACGGTAGGCATATAGGATAGTGAAGCATATTATTAGGGTCTTAGGTGGTTTAAATTATATAGACTGATTAATTAAAATATAATCCACCAGAAGGTTATGTTGAAGATGTTTGTTTATTTTTCAAAACAAGTCGGCGATATTTGTCACAAGCAAAGATACAATCCAGAGATACTGGCGAAGTGAATCTTTATATAAACTGACTGTAAACTCAACTGTAAACTGACTCGTAAAACTGACTACTGAATAACTGAATACTCTGTTCTTCTGCCGATCTGTTTATATAGTCTCTATCGAAATTTCTGGAATTCTTCAAAGGCATCCGCCCGATATTTCTCAACATTAACAGTTACTCAAACAATCAAACATATTAAAAACAATCAGAATTAATACAAAATCACTTAAAAACATTACAAAATGATCAGAAATGGTAATTAGAGATACTTAAATACAAAATTATTTACAGAAATCATTTTAAACTGTACAAACATGTCCTGTAGACATCATAACTTGCATTAATAAATGGAATTACAAACATTTAAGAAATTCTCTTGCACAATTCGGTTCTTAAACATATTAAATGGACTTTAAATAATTTTCTTTCATAAACAAAGTCTATATACAATGATTTACAAGAAATTGCATAATAAACATACCAGATCACATTCAAGCAAACTTCAGCTCACTACAAATACTTCATACAGTACAATACTATTCAAAATTCAGATATGAGGACTGTTACAATGTTTCATGGTTTGGTCCTCGCCACTTTACTACTTTGTTGGTTGCATCAGTATATAACTCAATTTTACCATATTTGCCTTGGACCTACTCATTCTTGTCTGCAATCAGTTCGAGGACATCCAGACATTCCATTCCTCCGCTCGACCAGGTGGCAAGTGCTCCGAAGTTCGCACCTGTCAGTGGTCCGAGACGTTCGGAACCAGTTTTCCACTACTGCATGGGATTCGATTAGTTCGCGCCATGTTCTCGGGAAGCTTTTTCTTGACTCAAGTCTGGGTCGGCGGCGCATCACTTTTTCCTTCTACTTACGTCCTCTCCTTGTTCGCAGTCACTTCTCTTTGAATACAGGGTGGTGCAATCCCTGAAAGCCGATAAAGCCTCTTAACTGGCAGGCGGTCATCGCCATACAGGTGTTGTTTAGGGCCACATCCACCTGTTTGTGAGATGATTACCCCCAAACTGGGTGTGCATAAACTGCAACATAGTAACAAAGCACCATTTCTGATGTGCGAATAGTTCACGGTTGACTGTCCTGTTGTGGTCCAACGAGTTTGCAGTGTTTTTTTTTTCACTTGTCCAGCTCCGACATACTGAGGGCTCAGTGAGGCTGTTCCTCTCTTCTTTTCTTGATTGTTTTTTGTGTTTTTCTTTGTGTTTGACGGTCTACCTTTATGAACAACCTTCCTGTTCATAAGCAGCTGATGTGCAATCTGATTTGCTTTGATGTTGCAGTGTCCAGTGATCTTCGCTGGTCATTGTGGTGTTTCAGTAGTTTCCATGTCTTTTGGCTATCTCTTGTCAGATCCAGCTCTTCTAATGTCTTGATCTACAATCTGTTTCCCGCAATTAGAGAAAATTTGATTGCGAGCTTCTCCAGTCCCTTCACCAAAGGGATCATCTTCAATTGGTATTTTAATCCATGAACTGGGCATTAAAACTGAGGTGAGACAGAGGTAGTAATAGTATCTTCTTTACAGATTCTTCGGTTCATGAGCTGAACCTGCGTTAGATTAGTATCAAATCTTTATCATTGATTTTTCTGTCTTATGATTGCACTTTTTTTTTAAGGGCAGCAAGAAAGAAACCAGCAGAATTTCAAAACACGAAATCATCGTACAAGATTATTCCACTAATATGACTGTCAATAGAACTCCTGGTGATGACAACTTAAATGTGGCTAGATCTAGATGTGACAAAAGAACGTGTAATGTAAAAAAAATGTCAAGGTTGTTCAGAAAAACTGTAAATGTGACGCTGCTTTGTGCACCAAATAAACCCACAGAAGTAAGTGAATAATAATTTACAGTGTAGTATAGTATAAAAAAAAGTGTAAAACCATTTTTTACAGTGTAGTATACTATAAAAAAAACTGTAAAATAATTAAATTTAATTGTTTTGTAGGTGAATCGGGTACTGTTTCCTATAGAAAACACTGTGGATGAAACAGATAACACAGCTGGAAGTTCAAAGAGATCAAGGTGAGCTTCTAATAGGAACTGTGAACATAATCCATTTCCTATGTTTCAATCAGTTCTTGTGGACTGAATTGCTGGGTTATCAATTTTTGGTCAGATATAACTTAATTATAAATGGGAAATTATTTTCCATCTATCTTCTCGTTTATTTTTGTTTTCATTGATCAGTCGGAGATTACATCTCTGCCATGTCTGCTGTTTGCTTGAATCGCAAATCTGAATTTGATTACGCCACCCTGCTTTTATCTGTTTAAACCTGCATTTTCCACGACCTGCAGTATAAAGGAAAATTGCCGGTTTCTGTGGAAGTAGAGCTCTCCCCAGATTTTGGAGCCGTGTATAGACAAGAAATATACTTTTGTTTATTTGTTTAAAGGGTATTAAAATTAACTATGCATGGCAATGTTCACCAAGATCCTACTGCAGGAAACAGAAATAAGTGAACTTTTGAAAGTAGTATGGAAATTAAGTAGCTTTACATTGCACTTCTTTACTTCCCATATACTACTTCCTTGCCTACCTGATGTGAAAAAATACCAAAATTATGATGCCCGTATCTGCTGGCATGTTCTTTACTCAATTACTCATTGTTCACCTTTTTTTTATATTTAATCTTGGTCTTTCCTTTCATTGAATTCAGTATTTTTCACCAGAGTACAGTAGTTCTGTATAGTCTCGCATTTCAGTACCACTTATACTGCACTGTAGGAAGTAAGACGACATCAGGAAAACTTGAGAAAATTAAAATGTAGTTCCTTTAACTGATTAGGAAACCTCTCAAATACAGATGCAGGATCGTAATCAAAGGTGGTGCCAAATTAAAAAATTACAAGTATGGCCAAATTAATACAGGACATGACATTTAGTAGTGAACTTAAAGTTAGAATATTGAAAGGAAAAAAAAATTCTGTCTAGGTAGTTTTTTATGTAATGTTTTCAATCTATAGGCTTGCATCGTTAAGTACGGAGGGGTGATTTTCGTCATTTCTTGTGCTTACTTCTCCATAAAATAAGTTTTAGGTCCATCCTTTGGGTATTAGCTTTAATGTTCTTATCTTGAGAGGAGTCAGATCAAAGGATTTAAACTTGTCACGAACCATACAGTTAGATAAGGATAAGGGAACAATCATCTTTTCCCAAGTTGCACCTATTTAATGATTCACAAAAAAAATAATTGTTCCTATTAATTCCTTCATTGGAAGACTACTGTATGCTGTATAGTAGTCTGAAAGAAAGTAGTAACAACTGTGAAATATCTGTGTAGGAAACATTAATTAACAGGATTTTTTTATATAATCAAATATAAAATAAAGCATTAATTGATCAGGATTACATATATACCAACTTTAATGGTTTTTAGTCAAATCTATTGTAACTGCTGTTATTTATATGGATGAGCTGTTATTTTACGAATGTTCACACCAAAATTCAATTTAATATGTAAGATTTTTTATATGGAACAATGCTTATAGCAGTTTCTATGGACAATTGTGGTAGGTTTCAGACTTTTCTCATGGCTATCAAGTGCCGTTTCTATGTGCATTGTAGTATATCTTGACTAGTAATCCCATAGTCAAATGAAAAAAAGTCTTCATTAGCTGTAGTAAATAATTACTCGATCTGTCTCTCTGATCTTACATGGTTACTGTTTCTGAACATATTGTGTGTTTGCTACCTTTTTTTAGAGGAGTGCAGTTGATCATGCTGGTGCCTTATGAAGAGGGCATTCCCTTAGAAGATAAAAAAAAGGGCTGTGGTCGCACGATAACAACTTGCACTTTTAAAAGAAATGGCTTAAAATGCAATATTGGTAGTTGTGAAATGTCTTCAGCATGTTCCATTTTCAATGGTACCTGATACAAGCGAATGATAACAACACAAAGCTATTTCCAATTGGTGTTACATTTTATAACAATACTAGCCCCTAAGCCCGTCAGGTTAAACGGAGTGTTATGGTAATTTATTTCTCTGCAGTAGCTTAACTAAATAGAAATTGTTATAAAATAAAGCTCATTGTAATTTATCATCCCTTGTACTGTAGCCAAAAAGCTTCAGTTGTCAACTTGTCCAGGTTGCATTTCAGCCTAACCACAATCTCCACTAATATTGTTGCTAGAAAGCAAAGCTTCAATCACACGTGAATGAATAAATTTCGTGTATCGCATGTCAATGTCATCATGCATCGCGATATAAACTTGATCCCAAATCTTCAGATTCTTACACTTTTCTTTCTTAATACCTGTGAAGAAGATCAATATTTTAACGGCTGAGACAGCTTAAATCAGCTGAAATAATGACCCAGTTAAAACAAAGGATGCTCAAAATAAATCAGTGCCATGTAATATTTTATTGTTGAGGCCACATTATCACGAATCAGTTTGGAACTTCTTTCATTCAAACACTGTAATGATTTCAGTAAAAGAAACTGATAATTAATATACCAATTTAAACGAAATTACATACATCGCCTATCATTTCAAAAACAAGTTCATTTAGTACTTTATCCATCCACTTAATTTTCAGCATCCTTCTATAGTACCACATTTCAGATGCTTCAGGTATCCTTCTTTCTGCTATTCCAAAGTCCATGCTTTGCTACCTTAAAGTGTTGTGTTCAAAACATAGAGTTATAAATAGTTCTTTTCTTGAGTCCTAGATTAATATTTGAAACTAAAAGATTTCTTTTTCAAGAACCCCTTTTGGGTAGTTGTATTCTGCTTTTAACATCATCTTGCTTCGGGCCATCAGTTTTAATTTTACTTCCTAACAGAATTCACTTCTACCACGTCCAATCCTAATATTATATTTAATCTACTATTATTGCTATCATTTCATCACTATTGCCTTGCTTTGGTTTATATTTAGTCCAAAATCTTCCTTCATTATTTGTTGATGCTATTCAATAACTTCTCAAAACCCTTGGTCTGTTCTGCTAACGGGACAATGTCATAAGAAAATCATAGCTTGCAAATTTCTTTCTCCTTGAACACTTATGCCACATTCAAATTTCTCTGTTACCGTCATTACTGATTCCTCTTCATAGAAGTTGAATATTAACTACAGCCTTGTCTCACCTTTAACTGATACGTGCCTCTCATGATTCGCTACTAGCCACTTGATTGTTATAGATTATAAAGAATTCTTCTATCGCAACATTTTAGAACAGATTTATTTAAAATTTTGAACACCTTGTCCCATCTGACACTATCAAAAGTTTTCTTAAATCAACAAATGCTTTGATCAGAATACTACATCTTTTGTAAAGTTGGAAGCTTACACATCACTGAACAATTAACACGTATTATAGGCTTAAATAATTCAGAAGCCTGCCTGGCAGTAGTTTAAACAGTGTGGTATTGTGGAGTATGGCAGATGAATGGTATCAGTCGTAAGCATTATCAACGGTTTTTAACACTGATTACATCAGACAAAGCACTAAATCTTACTGGCAAGTCGAAAGGCTGTCACCTACTGTGCAAACACGTCTGCATAGATCTCCGGGGTTTGGATAGGTGTTGCAAAAGGGATCCTTAGTTCAAGTGACAAAATTTTACTTCTCTTGGGCATCTACACTGCTTGTGCGTTCATCTCCATCTATCACTGTCATTCTGCATCCTATTGACCAAAGCTTGGCAAAAAGTCTTAGAAGTCACTGTAGAAAGATAACGGGCATTAACCATCCAATCACAGGTTTTCAATTAGTATGCTGTAGGTGTTGATTTTTTCATGCATGACCCTACACGTTCTGAACGAGTAACTGAAATGAGGATCCAAATTGGGAGAAGATTTCAGACATTTTAATAGGACTTGTACTGTTGAGAATATGGAAGCGTGCATAAACCACGTAGCTCCATTTTGGCATCCTGTGAACCCCCCTCCCACCCACGTAGCCCTATGTAGCTTTTGCCTCTACTCCCCCCCCCTCCTCCCCCCTTAACCACGTAGCACCTAGCTTTTTCCCCTTTTGATTCCAGAAGACATTTTGTACTGTTTTCTCCTGTCAGACTATTGTAAATTACATATGGAGATAATTAACTGAGGGAAATAAATATTAACATGCTGTTGTGTGTTCTGTTCCTCATTTTAACTATGAAAAATGTTACAAAAGGAAACCAACATGTCCTGTCTCGGAAAACCCCCACGTAGCCCATCGTTGCCTTCCAGCCAACCCCTCCCCCTCCCTGGACTATGCCACGTAGTTTGTGCACGCTCCCCATGCAGAGGCCTTCATTTCAGCACAGGAAGAGCTGGTCAAAATTGAGTGCTAGGTGATGAGGAAATCCTCAAATCGTCCGTAAAGGATGTTGAACAGGAGAAACAATGTGTGGAATACACTCATTGTCTGCAGATGTGGCCGAAGTATTATAGAACTTCTTTTGTTTTAATGAATCTCATTTAGATATGTGTCAAAGATAATTTGTAAAATGCCAGTCATATTATGGCACAGTAAACGTAGCAAAGTCTTGATGGCAGATTATTTTAAATCTTAAACTATAGTTATCATAGAGGGTATAACTAATTGCTATGTTCCTGAAATTTCACTGTAATTGCAAGTTTGTGATGTGGTGAGCCTGGTAGGGGATGACTAAAATGAGAGGAAGAGGAAATATTTTTACACATTAAAGGACCAATATTTTGATTTTTATCTGCACGTTCTATTCAGAGCTAGGCGTGGCCTTACTTTTTTTTTCGTATATTGTAATTTGAATTCACCAAATTTCAATATCAATACCATGCTGTTAGTCTGATTCGCAACAACTGCAATTTTTTAACCTGTGAACAGTATAAACCTGAAAAATCTGTTCATACTGTCTGTAGACATTCATGAAACTGGACCATTCTGCTGACATCTGCACTAAAGCAAAGGTTCCTTTCTCTGTCTTTTAAATTTGTCATGGGGGGGGGGAGGACTCTGCCCCCTCCCCCAAACCCGCCAACACATATTTAAACGTGACAACATGAAGCAAAATGATACCTGGCGTAACACAGCCAGTGAGACCATGAAGGACAGAATCGGGTCTTGCTCTACCCACTGTCATTCCCACACCTCGCATAACCTTCAGCAGACCATGTAACTAGTGCACAAATACCAACTCTCTAATGCCCATACCTGCCAACTTTTACGGTTTTTCTGTAAGATTTATGGAAAGGTGCTGATTTTACAGTTGTACTGCATTACTTTATGAATTTCCAAACTTAAATTTCATCGCATATGAGAGATTTTTAAATGGACAGTTGTTGTAGGTTTCAGGTTTTTTTTTATGGAAATGCTCTTATATGTGCATTAAAGTTTCTTCATTTGACTATACGTCAAGATACCCTATTTTTTATCAGTAATTAATCAATCCTGAGACAATCGATCTCTCTCTCTGATTTTACATCAATACTATTAATGAAAGTCAGTAAGCGATCATTTGGATATGGTTTTTTCACTTACGGATAGTGCCACTTGCGTTGTATCGCTGGGTGGTGATTTGTGTTAAATGCATAACTCTGGCGTCACCGTGAATGACTAAGAAACAGTATTGCCAGACATTTCGCGAAGCATATTTCTTAGAATTTCCTTGAATTTTAAACTCGAGAAAATGGGGAAAAAACGGGTTTTGTACAGGTGTGGTATTAACGTGGCACATAGTGAAAAAAATGATTTGGCCAATCATGTGAAGTGTGGTAAACACATTGTGAGTTTAAAATCCAGGGGGGAAAACCACAAAACTTTTTTCACCGAGTCTGAAAATTCTGATTCGGATATGATTAAAGCAGAGAGTTTTTCATTGCATTTTTGGTGGAAAACAATATTTCACTAAATGCAGTTGATCATACAGGTGTCTTTGTCAGAAGTTGCGAAAAAAGATTGGTGTAAGAATGTAAGCTTTCTTGGTTGCATAAAATCTTCTTGAGCTTTCCACAGGGATAGCGCATCAGTAGAAATACAAAGTAGTCGTACAAAAACAACTTGCATTTTAAAAGAAATGGCTAAAAATGTAACATCAGAAGTAATAAAGTGTGTTCAGGATACTCCATTTTCAGTGGTAACAGATGGAAGTAATGAAACTAATGCTGTTATATCCCACCATTGTTACATTTTAAGATGATTAAAAAAAAATATTAAAAACTGTAAGAACTTTGGTATGGATACCAGCATTGGATGGGGACTCGACACCAGGGTTTAATGTAGGTAATCTTACATTGGAATTGGAGCATTGCCGTATACCAGTTGGAAACTGTGGCTTTCTGTTCAAATAATGCCCCATGATTGGACAGAAGAATGGAGTTTTAGCATTTTTAAAAAAGACTCTTATGAAGTAAGTGGCTAATATTTCACTTAAATAGGCTGTTATATGTTTTTGGAAAAGTTCATAGTTTAAATACAGGTGTTAAAAATTTTGGTCCAGGATCTTTATGGAAGCATGATTCTGAAAGTTAGCAGATATGAACTAACCTACAGCTCCTTCCTTCAAATTAGTGTAGCAAAAAAGGCAAAACGCATCCACCAATCACTACTTTGATCCTACCACTGGAGAAACCTCCCTGCTTATAAGCCATGCCACATCATATCAGTCCACCTCAAGTGTGTCCGTTGCCCAAGTTCATCTAATACACGTGAACAAACCACAAAGCCCTCAATGTTTTGACTCCATGGCCGCCTATAGATTCAAGCTGTGGGAATAGTTGGGGCAAGTTGTCACCTTGATAAAAAATGCTATAATCTATTTTTTGCCCAATGTCAGGCTCATTTCTTGGCTTTATTAGGCAAAGGAGTTGTGCAATACCAAAGATTATTTTTTATAAGTATCGATATTCATGATATTCTATATTTTTAATTTAAATTTTGCAAGTGTTAATTCATATTTCATTTTGTTTATTACTTACTCAAGTGGTCTATTAACTGCAAACCCAAAACAGACTACATGTGTAGGTGGTTCGCCTGAGACGAATGCGTCTAACAATATTTTGATTAGTAGATGAGAGACGTGGAGAGATCAAATTGGATACTGTCACGTCTCCTGGCAAGACTAAGGTTCACCACCGAAATATTGTGAAGTGTTCCTCATACCCCAACCACCTTTTTCTGTGATGTTTATGTTCCCTATTTTTATTATTATTGATCTGTTAATTGTTTAATTGAATTTAATAAAATATTTTGCAGATATGTAATGTACATAACGAGTTTAATGTTTTTTTCAGGTCATTTTCAGACGATGATACAGACTTAAGCCCATTTACAAAGAAAAAGAATAGTGTGAGATTTTTCTCATCTAATGAAGTGCAGTAGTTTCATTTCTTCATTGTAAATAATTTTAAAAAACTTGACACTTTTAACATGTATATTTATGTTTTTTGGAACAAAATTGACTTTTGCCCGTAAACAATAAGTCATATTTTTCCTTCTGAAGAACTGCTCTTAGTATATAAATTGTTTGTAAATAATTTTTAAGACTTCTAATTAAGACCTAGTTGTACTTGTATGTCTACAAAGAAAATTTAATGTCAGACTTTTCTCACCTACTGTATGGCACTAATCACAACCCGGTAAATTCATTATAGATTTTTTAAATTGTCATTTCTTCATTGTAAATAATTTTTAAAAACTTGACACTATTAACATGTATATTTATGTTTTTTGGAACAAAATTGACTTTTGCCTGTAAACAATAAGTCATATTTTTCCTTCTGAAGAACTGCTCTTAGTATATAAATTGTTTGTAAATAATTTTTATGACTTCTAATTAAGACCTAGTTGTATGTCTATAAAGAAAATTTGTCAGACTTTTCTCACCTACTGTATGGCACTAATCACAACCCGGTAAATTTATTATAGATTTTTTAAATTGTCATTTCTTCATTGTAAATAATTTTTAAAAACTTGACACTTTTAACATGTATATTTATGTTTTTTGGAACAAAATTGACTTTTGGCCGTAAACAATAAGTCATATTTTTCCTTCTGAAGAACTGCTCTTAGTATATAAATTCTTTGTAAATAATTTTTATGACTTCTAATTAAGACCTAGTTGTACTTGTATGTCTACAAAGAAAATTTAATGTCAGACTTTTATTACCTACTGTATGGCACTAATCACAACCCGGTAAATTCATTATAGATTTTTTAAATTGTCTATTGTTTTTAGTATGTATTTTTATATTTTGGTGTGTGAACATAAGTATCAATGTTTGTAAATAAGTTTGTAAGTTAATGTATCACAGGTTTTCACAGCGTAGTAGTATGTATAGTCCTTGGGGTAATTTAAGATTAAATGTTGTAAGTTTGCTTGAAGTTGGCACCAGTGTGGTAAAAAAAAAAGAGAAAGGAGGAGGAAGCTATTATGGCGGCGTAAAAGTTAGCGTGCAGATTTTTGTGTTCTAGAATGTTTGTAGTAATTTTATAAAGAGTGCACGTTGGTTTGTTGATAAGAGTGAATAAAATTGACTTAAACGAGAGCTCAAGCATTTTATTGTAATTATTATCCGTTGCGCATCAAACAGTGTAAAACTATATCTCATTAATTTTGTACTAACGTGTGCGTGGTATTAGCATAAACCGCTAAAATCAGCAACTTGGGCCAAATGCTGAAAATGACGGGCTACCGCATTCTATGATGATTTTATCATAGGTACCTCGCAATCTCGAACTTGAAGATGGGATTTGTTTTACAAATTTTGTGAGGATGACCACAACTGAGTTTAAATGTTTTTTAATACTGGTCGAGCACCGAATTTCGAAACAGGAGACTAACTTGAGACAACATTTTCTCCCGATATCAAGCTTACTGCTGTACTTGGATGCCTTGTAAGTAGAGACTCCTACACAAGCCTAATGTATATCTTCAAAGCAAACAATATCAAATTATGTACAAGATGTGTGAGGCCATAATATTTGTCTTAAAAAATAGATTAAGGTAAGTACAAATGAAAATACAAACTGTAATATTCATATCCATCAATTTCCTGAGAAGTTTGTAAAATCTGTTTGCTTGGGATTACATTCTATGGCAGGATTCTAACTATCAATATTTAGTGTTGAAACTCTACATTCCAAAGTGCAAATATGGTCAGAATGTAGTGTTACTGAGCCAGGATTTCGTGAAATTGAGACACGCGTTAACAGGAACAGCGAAGGATGTTCACTTCGAAATTATCCTTTCTAATTATCTTTTCTATTTCAGTCACTGAAATTTTAAAGTTTTCAGCTTGCTCCTTCATACAATCTACTTTCATGTTTGTTTTTATACCAAGGTTTTTACATGTCCCAAAGAAAACGAATGGTCTGCAGATTTTCTAATAGTTGAAGGGTAATCTGTGTGGTCCACATAACGTTAATATACATGAGAATCTTTCAATTCAGTACAGTGATGATCATTCGTCAAAACGTTTAATACTATTTTCGTGCATAAGAGATCAAACAGTGAGGTGATAACATGATTTAAGAGAAAAAAAAAAGTATTATTTTAACAAACTTTATTACTTTCGTAGATTATAAAAAATGCAAAGTACAGTACTCTATAATAAAGTACGGGTGGTAACCCTAGTTGCGATTCCCAAATCACTTTTAAGGTAATTTTTTAACGTTAATTCCGTAAAACAAGAAGTGTATACATTGAAGGAGACTGATGACATAGTAGGAACCCGTCCGTCACACGGACGAGCTAGCGACCAGTGTGGATTTGTGGGGAGCGAGCAGTCATTCGTCTGAGTGTCAGTTCGGTGACAGTGTGGCCTGACCTTCAAGCGGCCTTTTCTCGGCCCAAGTAATAGGACATCCACGTAGAACTACCGTAAGATGCGCTCAACCATTCACGCTACTCTAGATGATCCAAGCAGTGGCGGATCCAGGGTTTTGTTTTGGGGAGGGGGGGGGGCTTGACTCGGGGAAGGAGGGGTTTGCCGAGAGAAATCTCATTATTCCAGATTGCCGCCCTTATTAAAATTGTAGAGTAAAAAAAAAAAAAAAAGGTCCCCAAAATTCATGTCGTTAGGGGTAACCTTGGTGCTTTTGGGGGGGGGGGCTTCAGCCCCCTAGAATCTCCCCCCCCCCTGGATCTGCCACTGGTTCCAAGCAATCCATTCCACTCGTACTTTCTCGCGGCACACCATGTGTCCTTATCGCACACTCGTAGGATATTTCATCCAATAGCTTCCTCCAATATCTAGCTTGTTGGACAGCAAGGACCATTTTTGTTTGCCTGGAAGTCCAACAACATCCAACATCGTGGCCTTGTGGTTGAAGCTTGAATTAGTCTAGCCACGAACTCTGCAAACTTCGTATGACAAAGACTGGTTTTTAGATGCGTGCATAGTTATGTAAATAATTTAAGTGACTTGTGAAATCATCGCACATTTTTTGTTGTTGAAAGATGAGGTACAAATAAATCAATATGGCGGTATTATATGGAAATAGTATTTACTTATGAAAAAGAAATTGGTTTAAAATTTATTTTTGATAAAATATAAACAATTATAAATTTACTAGCCTCGTACCCGCGACTTCGTACGCGTGGATTAAGAATTTTTTTGCCAGAATTAAATATAGAAAGTTGTTGGTAACGAAGGATTAGTCCCAAACAATATCGAGTCGGCATAATATGACAGGAAAGCTATCGCTATATCATTCTACCGTCGAACCTGCCTCTTGAAGAGAATTAATTTCCAACATATTTCTGTCACTATTCGATAAGATCTCAAAATTTCGTGACTACAACTGTTAATCATACTGGAAAAAAATATCCTGTGCCCTTCATACACATTTCCTTATAAAATTACAGCACAACGATATAGCCATTTAGTCGTCAAAACGTAACAAAAAGACAGAGACTTACTTCCGTATCTTTATATATAAAGATGAATGTATGTTTGTTTGTTTGTTGGTTTGTTTGTTCTTCATACAAATCCACAGTTTTCATCCGATCTCGATGAAACTTTGCACACTTATCCTTTGAAACAAGGAGAAAAATACTGTCTACATTTGGTTGAAAAATTATCTGTATAAATAACACATTTGTCTCATAACTTCGAAATACGGCGGTAGACAGAGACGTTGGATGTGGACGACTCCGTACCAAGTTTCCCCGTAGCGTCCTGGCAGCTGAGTGGCTAAAGCGCTGGCTTACGAACGTGGTGGTCTCCGGTTCAAATCTCCGTCGGGGATAAGATTTTTAAAAATTGTTTTTCATCGTAAGAGTCAGGCCTGGGCCGTAGGTTATTCGGATTGAATGTTAAACCGTAGATATTAGAAAGTTAGGGGTGCAATGCGAGGCAAATCGTAGGTATTTTTGCAATGTTGTAGGTGTATACTTTTTTACGTTATAATGATCCCTCAGGTTTTGTTCGCAGTCAGTGTGTGTGAACCACAGTAATATTATTATTATAATTAGAGATGTAAGTCTCTGTCTTTTTGTTACGTTATGACGACCAAATGGCTATATCGTTGTGATGGAATTTTATAAGGAAATCTGTATGAAGGGCACAGGATATTTTTTCCAGTATGATTAACAGTTGTAGTCACGAAATTTTGAGACCTTATCGAATGGTGACAGAAATATATTGGAATTGATTCTCATAACTTGGAAATACGGCGATCGACAGACACGTTGGATATGCACGTCTTCAGACCGTGTTTCCGTGTAGTGAGCTGGAAGCTCAGTGGCTAAAGAGCTTGCTTACGAACGTCGTGGTCTCCGGTTGAAATCTCCGTGGAGGCTAAGATTTTAAAAAATTGTTTTTCATCGTAAGAGTCAAGCCTGGGTCGTAGGTTATTCGTATTGAATGTTAAACTGTAGATATTGGAAAGTTAGGGGCGCAATGCGAGGCAAATCGTAGGTAGTCTTGCAATGTTGTAGGTGTACACTTTTTACGTTATAATGATCCCTCAGGTGTTGTTCACAGTCAGTGTGTGAGTGTGAACCACAGTAATATTATTATTAATACGGAAGTAAGTCTCTGTCTTTTTGTTACGTTTTGACGACTAAATGGCTATATTGTTGTGATGTAATTTTATAAGGAAATGTGTATGAAGGACACAGGATATTTTTTCCAGTATGTTTAACAGTTGTAGTCACGAAATTTTGAGATCTTATCGAATAGTGACAGATGTTGGAAATTAATTCTCTTCAAGAGGCAGGTTCGACGGTAGAATGATATAGTGAAAGCTTTCCTGTCATATTATGCCGACTCGATATTGTTTGGGACTAATCCTTCGTTACCAACAATTTACTATATTTAATTCTGGCAAAAAAATCTTAATTCACGCCTACGAAGTCGCGGGTACGAGGCTAGTTTATAATAATATTACTGTGGTTCACACTCACACACTGACCGTGAACAACACCTGAGGGATCATTATAATGTAAAAAAGTGTACACCTACAACATTGCAAGACTACCTACGATTTGCCTCGCATTGCGCCCCTAACTTTCTAATATCTACAGTTTAACATTCAATCCGAATAACATACGACCCAGGCCTGACTCTTACGATGAAAAACAATTTTTAAAAATTTGATCCCCGATGGAGATTTCAACCAGAGACCACGACGTTCGTAAGCAAGCTCTTTAGCCACTGAGCTTCCAGCTCACTACACGGAAACACGGTCTGAAGACGTGCATATCCAACGTGTCTGTCTATCACCGTATTTCCAAGTTATGAGAATCAATTGCCAACATATTTCTGTCACCATTCGATAAGGTCTCAAAATTACGTGACTACAACTGTTAATCACACTGCAAACAATATCCTGTGCCCTTCATACAGATTTTCTTATAAAATTCCATCACAACGCTATAGCCAATTGGGAGTCATAACGTATCAAAAAGACAGAGACTTACATCCCTAATTATAATAATATTACTGTGGTTCACACTTACACACTGACTGCGAACAAAACCTGAGGGATCATTATAACGTAAAGAGTACACACCTACAACATTGCAAGAATACCTACGATTTGCCTCGCATTGCAGCCCTAACTTTCTAATATCTACGGTTTAACATTCAATCCGAATAACCTACGGCCCAGGCCTGACTCTTACGATGAAAAACAATTTTTAAAAAAACTTATCCTCGACGGAGATTCGAACCGGAGACCACGACGTTCGTAAGCCAGCGCTTTAGCCACTCAGCTGACAGGCCACTACGCGGAATCTCGGTACGCAGTCGTCCACATCCAAAGTGTCTGTCTACCACCGTATTTCGAAGTTATGAGACAAATGTGTTATTTATACAGGTAATTTTTCAACCAAATGTAGACAGTATTTTTCTCCTTGTTTCAAAGGATAAGTGTGCAAAGTTTCATCGAGAACGGATAAAAACTGTGGATTTGTATGAAGACCAAACAAACCAACAAAAGAAAAAAACCAAACAAACAAACATACATTCATCTCTATATATAAAGATTATTGTGGTTCACACTTACACACTGACTGCGAACAAAACCTGAGGGATCATTATAACGTAAATGAGTATACACCTACAACATTGCAAGAATACCTACGATTTGCCTCGCATTGCACCCCTAACTTTCTAATATCTACGGTTTAACACTCAATCCGAATAACCTACGGCCCAGGCCTGACTCATACGATGAAAAAAATTTTTTTTAAATCTTATCCCCGACGGAGATTCGAACCGGAGACCATGACGTTCGTAAGCCAGCGCTTTAGCCACTCAGCTGCCAGACCACTACGCGGAAACGCGGTACGGAGTCGTCCACATCCAAAGTGTCTGTCTACCGCCATATTTCGAAGTTATGACACAAATGTGTTATTTATACAGATAATTTTTCAACCAAATATAGACAGTATTTTTCTCCTTGTTTCAAAGGATAAGTGTGCAAAGTTTTATCAAGAACGGATAAAACTTTGGATTTGTATGAAGAAACAAACAAACCAACAAACAACATACATTCATCTTTATATATAAAGATTTATCCGCATCCGTGGATGTCGAGCACTGAACATCCGCTTCTGCAAAAATGACATCCGCAACAACCCTAATTATAATTATATCTTCTCACATTAATTACTTTGGCGATATTTTACCACTTCCAATGACTTTATATTTCCAGAATTATTGATTCAGTATTGGCTAACCCACCTCCACTACCTGAGAAGCTACCTGCGTTCCCCATTCACCTAGGTGGCCATAATGTGACCGCATCAATCCCCATGAAGTATCTCATCTACTTGCAAGAATAAGGTTTAATATGCAAAATATTGTGTTACGTGTATTCTTCATTCCCAGCCACCATCATCTATGGTAATTGTTGTTTTCTTCTCCCCAATTTAATTGTTCATATGGTGATGTGTACTTTTGCCATATGATAAATAAATTATCCCACGTTCCCAATGTTTGTAGTGCAATCCTACATGTCATCAATGCTATACCACTTGTAAAAGTTTAGAATATGTCCATTAGTCGAGAGTGGAAGGGTAAACACTGTTATTTGTGTGTGTTGGAGTCGGAGGGAATGAGGAGCTTGAAAGATACAAGGGATCAAAGATCAGCAGTGACAAAATAGTCTTGGAAGTAGTGGAACAGGTGTAAACATACATGTATTGTTCATTATACAACATTTATTAAATTTTATAACTAAAGGAGACCAAAAACTTATATAAAACATTGATACGATACAATTGCCTAATATACGTCTGGTAATTGTTACCAGTACCCGAGTAACCTATCTTTGCTTGGCACCTTTAAATTTCTGTTCAATATGCAATATTTTGAGTAAAGTTTGAGATTAAAATAAAGAATTTGAGGTGTTACATTCAGCGGTAGAACGTCCGCTGCTATTTCAGAGGTAAGGCCTCCGCTGCTATGAAGAGCTGGTAAAAGACGACTTGGTCGGGCGTCAGTACCTTGCTTTTGATGACTTGAGTTTCATTTTGTGAAATTAGAATTTAATTTAGTTAATTGAGCGGTTTATTACTTCGTAGTTAGGTTTTGAAATTGTTATTTTGACGGTTTCAGTCTCCATAGAAATAGGCAAAGGTAAAAAAGAACAGAATATTTGAGGAAGGATGACACCAAGTCTTTCAGTTATTTTGGGATGTTTATTTCGACCATTGCTATGTGAACTAAAGTACGGCATTCAAAGGAGAAATACCCATTAATGAATGGTATTTACGTGTGGAAATGCTGGCCAATCACCTTGAAGTAAGCAGATTTCTCATGGAACTACTGTAGATAAACATTAATTTTATATAATTCCATACCCCTATATTTGTTTTATGTTAGGATGAAAACTCCTTTATGTGTATACAAATAGGTGTACAAGAAAAGTTTGAAAATACACTATGCCATTATAATGGCTAATACTTACATTTATTTGTAACTAATACATATACTTACTGTGTAATCGACTCATCACTGTTGAGTTTACTCTACATTGCTTTATTCTTACAACCACAAAGCGACTAGTTTAAACATTTTTGCTTAAGTTGTAATATGTTGAGTGTTTTAAAAATTGTTACTTTACAAAAAAAATCGAAAGTAAATGGTGAAGATGATGCCGAATTTACTAAATAGCTTGTCTTACTGTATTCGTCAATGCTGTGTTAAAAAAGGGGGGAAATGTCTCAATGTCGAGCGACAGAATTTTCGAATGTTGAAAGTGTTCCTTGGAAAATGTCTAAGATATAAGGACACAGTTATATACCATTAAAAACCAAAATCTTTCTATAATATGTGATTCAATATTATTCAAGTTCTAGCTGAAGCGGTAAAAAATTTATGTAATACGTGATCAATAGTTTACTATCCAGTGACACTTTTTCCTAATTTTCCGTTCGTCAAAATCATTCCACTTTCAAGGCACACTTGTTTCCAAGCGTTCCTGGTAGCGTCCCGATCTTTAAAAGAAACCACTGTTTTTGACTCTTAAGACTGGGCTAGCTTTCACTAACAAAATGAGAAGATCATTATCACCAATTAACTCATATTACGATTTTTAAATTCAAAAATTATAATTTTACACAGATTGAAAACGCACAAGCGGTTGAAAATCTGCCAAGTGTTCATGTGCCCATCTGGCCACTGTCTGGACTGGGGTGGTCAAACAACCGTCGAATGTAGTGGCAGCGGGCAGTTGCATACCTGCCGTCGACGGCAGCGCTGCCGCGAGTTTTCCCCTCCGCCCAGTGTGTAAGCTCCCATTTGATCCCTTGCGCCACTACCTGAACGACGGAGAAATTTCCGAGCGGACGAAATCGCCCAGTGTGTAACCGCCTTACTGGTACCTGAGACTTCTATGAGATGACGTTAGGGCCATTTCCAAGATACAAAATACAAGAATTTTTTTTGGTAAAACCATATTACAAACTTGAAAATCAAAACGTTATCTACATATGAAATTTCATCCAAATCACTAGAGCCTTTTCTGAGATCTTTGGTTTACCACCTCATAAATTGCTTTTAGAGAAAATGCTATTATGATAAATACAAATATTAATGCTGATCAGAGATTAATTAACGGTGCAAGATATATGGTAATTCACTTAGATGAGTACATCATCAGTGCTAAATTCACTCACTCCAATAAAACTGTAGGTACCACGCATTAACCTCAGCTTATGATTACACCATGTCTTACCAAATGGTAAGAAAGTCATTCCCAATAAATTAACTTTTGTTAGGACCATTAATAAAGCACAAGGTCAGATGCTTAAAGTGCAGGATTGTATTTAGAACCTGTTCTTCACATAGATACCAGTATGTGGCTTTTTCACAAGTTTGTAGTCGGCAATATTTATTTTTGTGTTAAAGAGACATACGGTCAGACAGTCAACGATGCTCACATTATAACTGCTAATATTGTTTTTAAAGGAGTTTTCTGTAAAGAAGATTGAAAAAAGGGATATCTGACAAAGCCAATATTTTTTAAATATCTACTTTTTAAATGTTTTATAATTAAACATGTAGTATTTAATGGTAACAGCTTTTTTGCAGTTAAAGTGATATTTAGTACTACTATTCAAAATAAAATACTTTTCATTAATAAATACTTGTATTTACTTATTTCCTCATTATTATATTACCATTCAGTGTCTGATCACAATACTATGTGAAGTATTTGCATGGGTCAGCTAGTATATATGGATTGTTCATTTAAGGATATGAGTTCCTTGCTAGAACCAAACAGAAACTAACTAACATCAGTAGGCTTATTGGTACCTGAAGAATATCTTGGCATAATGTTTGATAACAAACTCAACTGGGTGGAGCACTTTGGGCAAGTGGTAAGAAAAGGTTAGAAAATCCTTCATTTACTGGAGATGGTGTAGAGAGGCTGTACCAGAGAATTCAAAACAAGCTTTTTGATTTATATATAATAATACATTACAATATGTTCTAGATGTTAATATTATATGCACAGGAAAAAATTAAGCCCACACAAGTTAGTGGCCGAAGAATAATTTTTGTCACCTTGCAAGTCCTGTGGTTACGAAAACACTGGTGTACTTCCTTAACAGCTTCTAATCAAAAGCAAGAAAGAGTATCATCCTCCACAATTCCCACAGTGTGTCCAGGACTGCTATGCCCACAAGCCTCTCCATTACACTCTCTCTCCAATCTCCGTTGCCATTGGCCAAGTTCTCTCTACAGCACACACTCCTTCACTACTATCAGCATAATCCTTGGGTCAAACCTTTGAATGCAAGCCAGGCAACGGCAGTATATACTATTTTATAAGGGGAAAAGGTTTTCATGCATGTTCAGTATGGTGATGTTCTACTTTGTGGTATTGAGGACATTTGTGATCCAACTGTGACATCCAAATGACAAGCAAGAAAAGTGAAGTTGATATGTTATCAGTAAGGATCACATGATCAGAAAATCATAAAACAAAGAGAATACAAAAACATAGCAGTTAATTATTGAGATATTACATGATGATCCATTTATCTAAGTTCAAACAATGTAAAGTGATTATATTTTATAATCATTTATTGATCTTGTAACACAAGATGATTTGAATGATAATATGACATTTGAATTATTTGAAATGCTCACGATATTCTTCTTCTTCTTATCCTCCTTATTTCTTCCCACAAAGCCTTGTTTGATGGTGAATTAGCTGAAAAATGAAGAAAAAGCTCATTTACAAGTTTCACTTGGAACAGTTCAGACAGTGGAATTAAGTCTGGTAACCTAGGAATTTAGTGGCCTCAAAGCAGTCAGCAGGACAACACTGATTACACATACCAAAAATCATCTACAGGCGCAATGAACAGACATCCAGAAACAGAGCACCACTGACAGCTGCTGTGCATATCAGGGAGGTTTACAGCATGCTGTCTGTATACCTTAGTGTCACATTCAGAAACCTACCTGTCCTGCTACCACGTTACACCTCCCATCTCAATGCTCTCCCTGAATATTCTACCAAATGGATCAATCACAAAACAACCATAGTTTTTTGTTTGTTACATGAAAATGTCGCTTGGGGTGTTCTGATGTAAGCTATAACCGTAGGTGATACTGTTGTTCGTGTTGTGTCTGATACCTAACTAGAAGATTCGACATTTTTGGATAATTTTTGTAATCTCTTTTATAGTTTTTGGTCCTGCTGATTTTAGCTCTGCGGTGATCCCAGCTTCACCAGCTGCTTTGTTGTTTTTGAGTATTTTGATTTGCCTAACAATTTCATTTTTCTGGTGGTGATGAATTTGGATTTTGTTCTTTAGGTTCTTGTGGAGTGAATCGTTTTGTTGGTTTGGGAAAATTTAAAAGCTTTTCAAAATACTCTGCAAGCACTGTAATTCCTTATTATTTAATGCCAGCTGCTGTCCTCTTTCTTTTAAAGCAGAGACTTTCTGGTTGATATCTTGTGAGCTTTGTTCTGAAGGTTTTGTAGAAATTGCAGATGATTTTCTGAAAGACTTTCTCAGTTCCAAGCAGTTGCTCATTTTCATATTTCCTTTGGGTTTGCCTGATTCATTTTGCTGTCTCTCTCCTATCTGTCAGGTCTTCTTTGTAGTTGACGTCTGTTTTTCTGCTGTTCCAGTTGATGCACATTTGATGGAATCACATTGCTCATTCCACCAAGGGTGTTTTATGCATTTTTGTCGTGAGATTAATTTTTGTGCTGTGTCAGTCAGTTTGGTTTTGAGTTGTTGCCAATTTTCTGGTTTCTTACAGTCCAGTTCATCTGCAAATGAAGGTTGAATTATGCCTGCTTCAAATTTTTGGAATTTGTGGTTTCTTTTTGATGAGCCTTTGAGGCCTCAACTTAAATTTAATTCTTGTCAAGTAATGATCAGAATCTATATTTACACCCCTTCTAACATTTCTAAAATTTCTCTGTGGTTTGGATGTGAGCTGGCTACATGATCAATTTGGAACTCACCTAAGCGTGAGTTTGGTGCTCGCCATGTGATCGGCTATGATGGTTTCTTTTTAAAATTTATTGACTTTATTTTGAGACTGAATCTACTGCAGAGTTAAACTAATCTCTGCCCGTTATGGTTGGTCCATTTATGAGCCGGGTATTTTCCAATTGTTTTTCTGTATCTTCTTTCTCTTCCTAGTTGTGCGTTAAAGTCCTCTACTAAGATTTTGATGTGGTTTTGTGGGATGTTCTATATTGTTTCTTCTAGTGTTTCCCAACATTTATCTACCTTTTCACAATCTGTTTTACTATCCGTGTTGATTGGCATTTGCACATTGATTAGTGTGAATGTTTTGTTCGCACATTTGAAGGAAATTGTAATGTTTTTGTTAATTGCAAATGCGACTCCTAAATGTGAGATGTTTTTGAGGATTCGTTTGTTAGTCTTACTTTTGAAGAGTCTGTAATTTCCAAAGTCCAATGCATTTTCATCTATTAGTCTTGTTTCTTGAAGTGCTTATTGTTCGGCTAGGGTTTCCGGTTGTAATTTTCCTGCTCGCAAGATTGTATTTATGTCCAGTGTTCTAAAAAAGATTTTGGTTTTTGGGCAAAGTTGGCCAGAGGTCTCCGATACCCTCCGCTTGTGTGTCATGCCAGATGCCCCAGAATCCAAAAGTCTGGTTGTACTGTCCCTGACAGCAGTTACCACCTGGGGCAATATGTTGATTTCTGTCACGCTTCATGGTACTTGAAAATCAAATGGTTTAGTTTGAAGGCCAGGTTTTTTTTTATTTATTTAAGGACTGCGGGAGTTAGTTCCAGAACATATGGTTCTTCTGCCATTGGGAACAATCCTATTCCTCTTCCACCATCGAGGCTGTTGACCATGGTGTGTTTGGTCTGCGAGAGATATTTTATTTTGCTCAAGTCCGCCACCTGGGATGTGCCACGTGGGAGTATCACCTCTCCCCCTGTTACAATAGCATAGTAGGTTCATAGCATTATATGTATTATTAATTTATTATGTACTTCAAATTGTTATTTGTTGAATAATTTTAATTTTATTGCTTCATGCTGCCTTTTTCATAAATTATAGTTTCCCTATAGTTACACATTATACTACTCTCTAACTCCCCACCAATGTCACCCCCACCCTTTCCATCTAGTTTACCTCTGGCTCCAGTCATATGGAGAGTCTTGGTGTGCACATATACCATTCATTCCCTTGCGATGTGTTTCATCCTCATGCATGAATATGGTTTTTTGACCGAAATAATGCAAAGTGTGTTCATCTTCATCCGAAGCAAGTGATCACTATTGTTAATATATGCTGTTATTTTTTGATACAGTGGTATATTTCTTAAAAAAAGATAAATATATATTTCTTGTAGCTTGGTAAGACCAAATGCCCATTATCAGTACAGTTTGTGTATATGTTTTTGTACTGGCTCATAATGAATAAAATTACCTTCCAGTATCAACTGGTATTTTTAAGGTAAGGTAAGGTGATGAATTCACAGAAATAGAGCACTGTATTTCTCTTTTCGGGCTTCACCAATGGACATGGAAGAGGCATTCTCCCTATCATTAATTGGGCAGCAGGTTGATACAACCTGGCACTTCATTATTGACATTCAGCTTTAAAGAAAAAGTTTCGATTGCACTTGGGTTTGCTTCCTGGTCATTCAGTCTGTCGACCTGCCAACTAAACTACACAATTGCCCACTTATTCCTAAGAACTTGGGGATAAAAATGTACCAACTTTGTTTTTATATGATCTTTGACTTACCCACTGAACTGATGTACATGAAAATGGGAGAACATACAACAAGGCTTATCAAATAGTATCTCCACACCCAGTTGTTTTTGATGTGAAACTTAAAAGGAAATTATGCCAACTTCGCTGTGAATGTGTAAGGAAACTTCATTGGACGTCCACCCATCTGCAAGTAGAAATATGAACTCTATAAATAAGAGAATGTAAGTAACAGAAAATAAAAATTATTGTTTAAAAAACCAAAATACATGCTTTTGTAGTAATGTGAACTAAAAGGTTAAAAATTTGGAGATCTGAATGCGGGTTAAAATTCAGTTGCAGGTTCTATCACATTCAACCCTAAATTACTTCAGACAAATTATGGGATAGGATTCTTCAAAAAGCCATGGTTGCAATAATTCTAGGTCCTTGTGCCTAGACCTTTCCTGCCTTTAATGACCTCATCATTGACAAGGTGTAAAACTATAAGCACAAAAAAAAACAATAAAATGGAAAAAACCCAGGACTGTTCTTCTGTAGGTAACCCACCCAATATTTTTTCAACCGTTTTGTATCTGTGAATTAAGAACACAAATCTGAAATCCCACATGAAGTCAGGGGCACAGAGGAGTATTTTGCAATTTTTCCAATGAAGATCTCAACACTTTGATCTTTTATCTCTTTGTCCCAATTTAATTTCATGTACCATTACTGTTCTAGACGTAAAACCCTAATTCGTCAAAGTAGTCTATCACTAAGCACCATTGTTTGGAGAAATACAAGAAGGCATTTATGAAAATGAAGTACAGCTGTGCTGTTCAATTTTTGTCAGTGGCTCCTGTAATTTTCCTGACGTCATTCCGGTCCTGTAGATTTAGTGATACTAATTCCTTTTCTCTATTCTGTCTGTTTGTACCAATTTGATCAGTTGGTATTGTTCCTTAAGAATGTATGAATTTTGTTACTTACAAGGGACACATTGACGACGAACGCTTGGAACCGCACGAAAACATGCTTAGAATAACAAGCGATCATAAACAAAACAGTGGCGTGTTTCGTTTCCATGCAAAACGTTGCAATCTACCTCAAGTAACATTTTAACCGAGAGAAACAAAGTAAGAAGATATAAATAACATATGAAGGAAATTATACGCAATTCAATGACGTCATTGTATCATTACCTTTTCGATCAACAGTGCCGAAAACACTATGCTTAATGTACTGCCCAATATAATTTTTTTTAACTGCTTTACGTCTCTTAACAGCGAGGTGTTTAGAGACGGGAAAGGATGGGGGGCAAGGAATGGGAAGGAATTCGGCCATGGCCTTTTGAAGGAAGCATCCCGGCATTTGCCTGGAGTGATTTGGGAAACCATGGAAAACCCAAATCTGGATGCCCGGACGGGGATTCGAACCACCGTCCTCCCGAATGCGAGGCCAGAAAGCTATCCGTCACACCACCACGCTCGGTTTGTCCAAATCAAAGCCACACTAATTACACACGTAGACTAGCCTCCTCGTGGTACACCCTGGGCAACGTGCTTGCACTGGTTAAATAGTCTACACGGTCGGCCTGCCAGACAATCCTGTAGGATCTCCTGGCAACCAAAGCACAGTAATCCTCATGTCACCTAACGGTTCTTATCAGAACCGAAAGGCAAGAACCCTTGGACCCTCACTAAGGGTTTGCCAACTTAACATGGAAAGAATAAACCAATCAAAAAGCGATTGCCTTTCAAAGTTATTACTTGACCAAAACGTCGATATAGCCTGCGTTCAAGAAACCCACACCAAGGATGATTTGCAGCTGAGTCTGGGAGGAAAAGTACAAGGATACAAGTAGATGTACAAGGCGGAAGCTGGCGAGAAACTGGGAAAACCCATGACGTCACGCGGCAGGCAGCCAATCAGCGTTCAAGGTCGTGTGACGTCACAAGATGGCGGATCGTTAGTTCCTTGACCGGCCGCCCAGATGGCAGCATCTCCCAAGGGCTTAATTTCCTTGAGCGCAGACATTCCACTCCCTTACGAGAGAAAGCTAGCGGGGGAATTCCGCCGCCTGGGGCGTGTTTACACAGGTGCGCTCTCGTTGCGACAGGTGTCAACAAGGCATCGGGCGTTTTGGCCTTGCATAACCTACCGGGACATAGTATCCCGGTTTCCGATAGATGGCGGGACATGGCTCATTTTGGGCTCGATACGCGGTTGTGAAAGCTACAAATATTTTCAGGCATAGGTGCATAGTATCCCGTTTCCCGATAGATGGCGCGGCATGCTTCATTTTTCTCAACGCGATAGGTATTTAACAAGCTTTTAAGAGAAATATTTCAGGTATTCCTGCCTGGTGTCTGTCTGCTATTATCGGTATATCTATGTGACAGAAATATTATTTCCGTTTACCCAGCGACAAGCAGAGCCCATTATCTCTTGCGAAAGCTCTGTACACAGCAAGGTTCAAATATTT
>JARYHS010014583.1:0-12164 GCA_031002005.1 Vandiemenella viatica
GTTTTAGCGTATAGAACCCGGTTATAGGTCAATCGCTTTTCTCGGTGCAGGTTACTTTCATTTGCTCTAGCTATTTCATCTCTCTCTTTGACGTTGCAGACGATTCGTTGTCGGTTCTATTTCACTCTCATTTAGCCGATTTCGGCGACATCTTTTAGCTGCAGAAGTTGACCCCGACAGATTAGATCTCTTCGCAAGGGCATATCATAAACTTTTATACTTACCCAACTCACAGCACTAACAATTAAACGTTTTCACAGCTGCAATTATCACTATGCGTGAACTTGGCTGCGAGTATATAGATGAGCATAAACTTGGTTACAATATAGAATATCTGTGTAGTAATAAATAATATTATTTCTGAAAGCAATATTTAACTCAGCTAAAACATAATATTTTAAATGCTGATATGGAGGATTCCACTTAACCATGGTACCAAAATTAAATGGATATATAACAGTTGTAACGTTAAGAAAGATGATATTATAATCATTATGTGTAATTTTTTTTTGGCGATTTTATGTGTAAACTTTGCCTGGGATTATATAGCTAGGTATAAGCTTTGTTAAGGATGTATCTGTGGATATAATGAAAAATATTGTTTCCATGATACTTAACTAAAAAAAGTTATTTTTAAATGTGGATACCGAGGATTGCAACATAACCGCGGTGCCATAAATTTATGTAAATATAGCAGTAATCTACGACTTAGTCCTCTTGGAAGTGTGCTGAAATATAAAAATTCATTACCAATAATCACAGCATCTCAATTTTTCTGATTTATTTATTTTTTGTTGTTTGGATATTGGTTTTATTTTATGTTGATACACCATCAATTATTCCTGCTTTAACATAGAAATTTACGTGAATTGGAGCTACCTCTTGATTTCAAATCGTCGTGTCATTACTGTCATTATTTCAGTCAGATATAATTAATCAAAAAATGTCGAGATGTGATCATGGTACATTTTTTTTTTTTTTTTTGTAACTGCTTTACGTCTCTTTTAACATCGAGGTCTTCAGACACGGGAAAGGATGGGGGGCAAGGCCGGGGGCAAGGAATGGGAAGGAATTCGGCCATGGCCTTTTGAAGGAAGCATCCCGGCATTTGCCTGGAGTGATTTGGGGAAACCATGGAAAACCCAAATCTGGATGCCCGGACTGGCGATTCGAACCGCCGTCCTCCCGAATGCGAGGCGAGAACGCTAACCGTTACACCGCCCCGCTCGGTATCATGGTACATTTTATGTAGTAACGTACATGTAACTGAAACAATTATTTCTGAGTGGCAACATTATCGCAAGTTGTGAATCGCTTGAAATGCAACCTGACAGCTGATATGATTCTTTGTTATAGGCCTAAGAGACTATGCCTGCAGCTTTATAATCTACGCGGTGTAGCATTAGGATATGAAACATTTTTAATTTAAGTTTCTTTCAATATAGCCGTATTTTCTATGTAATTATTTCAGTCGCATGTAAGTACCTGGCGAAACAACAGCCTGGACCAGATGACAATTGACTCGTTTTGTTTAGCATCAGGCATAACGGGTTTAGTTTTAAAATTTACGCGGTGTAGAATAGAATTTTAGGATGCCTAGTTATATTGGAAATAAAAATTTGTTACCAATAATCACAGCATCTCAATTTTTTCTGATTTATTTATTTTTTGCTGTTTGGATATTGGTTTTTATTTTATGTTGATACAACATCAATTATTCCTGCTTTAAAATAGAAATTTACGTGAATTGGAGTTAATATTGGTTTCAAATCGTCATATCATTATTGTCATTATTTCAGTCAGATATAATTAATTCAAAAATGTCAAAATGGATCACGGTACAGTATATGTACTAATGTGCATGTAACTCGAGCAATTATTTCTGAGTGTCAAAATTATCGCAAGTTGTGAATCGATTGAAATGCAACCTGGACAGTGATGACAGCTGATATGCTTTGTTATAGGCCAAAGGGACGATGCTTTTAGCTTTATAATTTACGCGGTGTAGCATTAGGATATGAAAATTTTTTAATTTGAGTTTCTTTCAATATATCCGTATTTTCTATGTAATTATTTGAGTTGCATGTACCTGAATTTTCGGATGCCTAGTTATATTTGCACGTTATAGCCACGAACATATTAATCGAATAAAGTACATCCAAATATGTGCAATTCCGCACAAGTTATTATGAAAGAAGTATGTTTTATTACTTGCTGATATTTATAATAGCTGTTTTTCAGACATCGCTCTTTGATATAAAACTGAATTTCGTATTAAGTATTGGCTTATTGTAGCTGTATTGTACAGCATTCACGTAGCAATTTTGTTCCAGAGACAAACTGTATAACAGTCTACCAGAGACAATACATGTCTTCAATAGTAGTAACATAACTTTTCCGTAATTCAACAGACCTGTTACGATTCAAGTAAATGCTGATTATACTTGATTCATGATTCACGTATTCTTTTTATTTTGAAGTACTGCGGTCCAGAAAAATGAATCGCAGAAGTAAAAAAAAAAAAAAAAAAAAAAAAAAAAAGGGAAATCCTAAATTTTGTCAGGTCTTTTTATGAATGGAGTGACCGTCTGAATGTGTATAATTATCTGTGGTCTACAGATTCACATTTTTGAAGTTTTTTATTGACTTGCTTCTTCCCATGGTACATATTAGTCGTTAGCTACTTCTGCAGATGTTGATCAGCAACATTAGCTTTAAAAATTTGGAAACACCATGCAAATTGATGCGGTAGTTTTTACGTTATTAGAGATCAAGCCTCACTACAAACGCAGCTTGCTTACAGATTTATAATAGTATAGATAAGGTTTGGATTGAAATTTGGAGAAGACTTACGAATAGTATATGGAAAGGAAGATCACTATTATCACAAGTTACTTGATTTTAGGCACAAGGGAGAGGATGGGGAGATTGAACTATAAGAAAATTGTCACTAGAGCACATAATCTGTCACAATTAAATAAAATCACATTAAATCTGCAACATGTACTGAAACCTTTATAACCATCATTTCATCTGCTGTTCTAATGTTGCCACCATAATAAAGGGATTAAATGCCATGTTTAGGCATCCTAGCTGTGAGTCTATGTCATAATGGATAGCAATATGGAAAGGTCAGATAAAATACACCCAACACTCACCAAAGTTGTGGGGAGGAGGGCAGAAGCAACAATCCCCCAGGCCTCAATTTCCGATAATATCTTCCATCCTCCCCCTGTACACCCATCACTGGCCAACACAATAGGTTCATATATATTTATAGACCTTTTTTTTTAAATAGATTTTTAATTTTAATTTATCATATTTTTATTTTATATTTTTTTTTACTATTTTTTCAGTTATTTTTATTTTTATTATTTCTCATTTTAATCTTTCTTTATATTTATACCTGTGATTATATTATCATTGCTCTCCCACCACCTCCGATGGTTAATTTAATTCTATGAGTGGCTGTGTCTAGTGCAAGGCTTGCGTGAGCTCAGCCACCTACTTTCTACTTGACAAAGGATTTAAGCCAAAATATTGTATAATTTTTTTGTGTTGGTGTGTTTTGTGTTGCCTCTGCCCTCCTCCCTTCAATTTTGGTACACGATAGGTATATTTTATCTGTCTTTTCCATATAAATATTGCATAGTGGCACTTCTTTCTTTCCATTGTTACCTATAATGGATAGTAAATTATAACAAATTATATAAGTGTCATGCTCATTCATGCAGTAACCCTCGAAGCTGGTGTCAATCCTAGATTTACCGGGGTCTTGTGTGAGTTAATAATGCAATTCATATTCTTTCTACTTTAAAAATAGCTACTACCTGTAATATCTCAGTATCAGTTATTTAATAGTATGAGATTGAGAAGATACTCTTTGGTGCTTCCACCCTGAGGGGAGACTCTTTAGTGTTGAGCTGCAATGATTACTATAATTGTGGCTACGAGTTTTTTATTGACAAAAAAAAAAAAAAAAGACTACAATGATAGTTTATGAAACACCATGAAGAAATTTTAGTACTGAAGTTATATATTAGCAAAAGATAAGAAGTGGTTTATGTAAGCATTGTAATTGAATCTGTGGAGACGAGAAATGAAACATTAAATTAAGATGACCATTTCTTAAAAAGTAAAGTAAGGATTGGTTTGAATTAATTTTTGTGTAATTATTTTAAGCTCAAAGAATGATGTTTGAATGCTTGTTCCATTTAAATTGGTTTCAACATAATTTTCTATTGCAGAGAGGAGCAAGTATAAATTTAACAAGGAATATCTTGGCGAAAAAGATCAAAACATGTAACATCGTAGGGGAATCCTACAACTGGTGATGCCAAACATTGTTTATTTGCCATTTTTGACTTCCCATTTTCAGTGATACAAAGCTGTGCATTTACTTTACATATTCCTGTGTGAATTTATGGTTAATACAGATAGTAACATGTAAATGTCACTTTAAGTGAATTCTTTAAGTTTGTAATATGAACCTCTTAAGATAGACATTATGCTATGCCAGCATTTACACAGATAACAATTCTTAGCTGGCAAGAAAGTATAAGAGATGCTTATGGCATGATTTTGAACAGCGTGGAGCATGCTTTGATTCCTTGTGTCACGTTAATCTATAACTTTTAGACTTTTTTTTCCAGGTCATTAAGACTATACTTGTTATCAAAATAATGAACTAGATATTTCAAATCATTTGAATATTAGGAGAAACAAATGGTTCTCGATGCTGTTAATTTACTTCAAACCTAAGTCACACTCATACTATATTTACTTTTATAAATACTAATTATGTATAGAAAAATTAAACTCAAAGTTTGACTCAAGATGATTGCTACAAAATAAACACACTATATTTTGGGTGATCCATGGTCATATGAGTTCACTCTCAGTCAGGGCTGGATTTAAACTTTCTTTTAGTGTAGGCTGTTCATTTTGTGCCGCCCTTCTCTCTTTCGTACTTATACTAATCACTAATTTGTATTACCTTTATTAGGTAGGAAATGATTATACATAAATGAAAATTTATAGTAGATGTTTTTCTATTATGTTTATAATCACACACAAATTTGACAGCTTACTAATGCGGGCACCTTAGGAAATTTGCCGCCCCTAAAACGCTGCCGCCCCTAGGCTGGAGCCTATACAGCCTAATGGGAAATCCAGCACTGCCCTCAGTACTGTGTAATTTTGTTTGCTGTTGCAGCCCTCGCCCTCCAGATTTGGTAACTACATGTAGGGTTTATTGCAGAAAGAACTTTTACGGCAGCACATAAGTGCTGGGCCAATTTGGAATTGCACATGTCTAAATACAAAACTACACATTGCCCATTCATGATTTGTCAGCTAGTGGTAAACAAAAATGTTGGTGTTCAAGAGAACTTTATCAGTTTTTAAATAATATTATGAGTTTTTAGGACAAACTAATGTACAATTTAGCATAAGATTCAATATACAGCCTTAGGATATTAAGCAACTAAGGTATTTTAAACATATAATACTATCCCATGATATTCTAGCAACACTAAGTAAGGTTTTGTATCCCAGTAGCCTCTCTTCCCTTTTATATCCTCTCATCACTCTTTCTGACAGATGCACTAATTTGAAATCTTCCGTCCCCACCTCATCAATGTCTCCTGCCCAAATAAAGTTATCATCAAGTTATATTTACATTTTGTGCCTTCAACAAGCCATTCCTCACCATTCAGTAATCATATGTGTGTGCCAACTGTGTGTAACTTTTTTCTCCATTTAATTTCCAAATTGACCCAGCCCATCCAACTATGGCTCCATTGTTGATCATAAATCTTTATCATTTTATTGCTTTTATACTAGATAATTTCATCTGCAAACACAGCTGCTAACTGTTAACCAACCACACAGTTATTCAATACAATAATAAACATTAAATGGCTGACTATATTGTCCTGAGGCACTGTGGTTCTCACTTCATCTTTTGATACAGATTTCTGCCTTTTTCCCTCCCCCCTTTCTCCTCTCCAGTCTTCCATCTTGTGCTTCGTATCACTTAAGAATTCTACCACCAGAAAGACATACTTATTTATTCCTATAGTTTTAACTTTATTCTCCACGACTCTATTGTTCACACTTTAAACTTAGCTTTTACGGATCAAGTCATCGGAAATATAAAACATAGCTGTTACCCGCGACTTCGTACGCGTGGACTTGGAGTTTCATTGCCAGAATTGGATATCGAAAACTGTTAGTAACGTAAGATTTGTCCCAAACAACACCGAGTCGACATAATATGATGGAAAGCCATCATTATATTATCCTATCGTCTATCTTTCTCATGAAGAGAATCAATTTACAACATATTTAAAAACAGAAAAGTAAGCGAAGGTGCGGGGATGTGTGTGTGTGTGGGCGGGGGGGGGGGGGGGGGGGTTAACTGATGGCAGGCTTTATTTCAGCTTGGTTTTTTCTTCTTTCTTCAACATGAGCATCTGAATCTTATAATTTAATAGCAGCACATTGTCTTCTAGACCTGCACCTTAGGCCAGGTTTACGTTCGTAAGGCATGTCAAAAAGGAAGACAAATTGGTGCCAGAAACTTTTATAAAGACACAAATGAATAGTACAGTGCAGAGCAAATTGACTTCTATACTAAATAATAAGTTTTGTTTCTTATCGAAATTTATTAACAAATCAAACACTAACAGACTGCGCGACTGAGCAACCAACGTAACATTACAGACTAACACACGAATCTGTCTGTCTTTCATCATTCGATAAGTTCTTAAAATTTAGTGACTAAAACTGTTATTCATACCGAAAAAATGTCCTGTGTCCTTCCTACACTATTTCATTGTTAAATTCCATCAATATTCATATAGCCATTTAGTCGTCAAAACGTAACAAAAAGACAGAGACTTACTTCCAGATTTATAATATGATAGCTGGTACCCACGACTTCGTTCGTGATTGTAAAGAATTCATATTGACAGCTGTAGACATCTAACCACCATAGTGCATGATGGGAGACTCGATACTATTACCACACACAAATACCAGTCTTCTGCGCTATGTAGTTCCGGCAGCAAAGTAAAATTTACGGATACACACAAGTCTTTGGATGAAATACGAAAATATTCATGATCGACCAATTTCAAACACCATATCTCACACACTCCCACAGTTACCGAATTTCGGCCAACGTTGTGATCGATGGGAGACTCTGTGTTACTACCACACACAAACGCCAGTGATCTGCGATTGATAGTTTTCACTTAAGTGATACACCATGAAACAAGTGTCTTTGGCAGAAATATGAAACTGCCGCAGGTGGACCATATTCATCCCCCATATCTTCCACACCCCCATAGCTACAGACATCTAACAACCATAGTGCACGACAACAGACACGATTCTACTACCACACATAAACACCAATGCTCTATGCTATGTAGTCATGGCAGAAAAGTGAAATCTGCGGAGACACATGCCTTTCGTCGAAATGCGAAAATATCCTTGGTCAGCCACTTACAACCACCATATCTCCCAAAAAACTACAGTTTCTGAAATTCGGCCGCTGTTGTGATCGAAAGGTGACTCTGTGCTACTACTACACACAAACGCCAGTTATCTGTGATCTATAGTTTTCGCTGAAAAGTGATACACCATGACACTTTTGTCTTTGGCAGAAGTATGAAATTGCCACAGGTCGATCACTTTCAACCCCCATTTCTCCCACACCCCCATAGCTACCGATATCTAACAACCATAGTGCACTACATGAGATACGATTCTACTACCAAACACAAACACCAATGCTCTATGCTATGTAGTTGTGGCAGAAAAGTGACATATGCGGAGACAGTCGAAATACGAAAATATCCTTGGTCGGCCACTTAAAACCACCTTATCTACCACAGTTTCTGAAATTCAGGCCGCTGTTGTGATCGAAAGGTTACTCTGTGCTACTACTACACACAAACGCCAGTTATCTGTGATCTACTAGCTTTTCGCTGAAAAGTGATACACCAATGACACTTTTGTCTTTGGCAGAAGTATGAAACTGCCACAGGTCGACCACTTTCAACCCCCATATTCTCCCACACCCCCATAGCTACCGACATCTAACAACCATAGTGCACTACATGAGATACGATTCTACTACCAAACACAACACCAATGCTCTATGCTATGTAGTTGTGGCAGAAAAGTGACATATGCGGAGACAGTCGAAATACGAAAATATCCTTGGTCGGCCACTTACAACCACCATATCTACCACAGTACCACAGTTTCTGAAATTCGGCCGCTGTTGTGATCGAAAGGTGACTCTGTGCTACTACTACACACAAACGCCAGTTATCTGTGATCTATAGTTTTCGCTGAAAAGTGATACACCATGACACTTTTGTCTTTAGCAGAAGTATGAAATTGCCACAGGTCGATCACTTTCAACCCCCATTATCTCCCACACCCCCATAGCTACCGACATCTAACAACCATAGTGCACTACATGAGATACGATTCTACTACCAAACACAAACACCAATGCTCTATGCTATGTAGTTGTGGCAGAAAAGTGACATATGCGGAGACAGTCGAAATACGAAAATATCCTTGGTCGGCCACTTACAACCACCATATCTACCCACAGTACCACAGTTTCTGAAATTCGGCCGCTGTTGTGATCGAAAGGTGACTCTGTGCTACTACTACACACAAACACCAGTTATCTGTGATCTATAGTTTTCGCTGAAAAGTGATACACCATGACACTTTTGTCTTTGGCAGAAGTATGAAATTGCCACAGGTCGATCACTTTCAACCCCCATATCTCCCACACCCCATAGCTACCGACATCTAACAACCATAGTGCACTACATGAGATACGATTCTACTACCAAACACAAACACCAATGCTCTATGCTATGTAGTTGTGGCAGAAAAGTGACATATGCGGAGACAGTCGAAATACGAAAATATCCTTGGGCGGCCACTTACAACCACCATATCTACCACAGTACCACAGTTTCTGAAAATCGGCCGCTGTTGTGATCGAAAGGTGACTCTGTGCTACTACTACACACAAACACCAGTTATCTGTGATCTATAGTTTTCGCTGAAAAGTGATACACCATGACACTTTTGTCTTTCGCAGAAGTATGAAATTGCCACAGGTCGATCACTTTCAACCCCCATATCTCCCACACCCCCATAGCTACCGACATCTAACAACCATAGTGCACTACATGAGATACGATTCTACTACCAAACACAAACACCAATGCTCTATGCTATGTAGTTGTGGCAGAAAAGTGACATATGCGGAGACAGTCGAAATACGAAAATATCCTTGGGCGGCCACTTACAACCACCATATCTACCACAGTACCACAGTTTCTGAAAATCGGCCGCTGTTGTGATCGAAAGGTGACTCTGTGCTACTACTACACACAAACACCAGTTATCTGTGATCTATAGTTTTCGCTGAAAAGTGATACACCATGACACTTTTGTCTTTGGCAGAAGTATGAAATTGCCACAGGTCGATCACTTTAAACCCCCATATCTCCCACACCCCCATAGCTACCGACATCTAACAACCATAGTGCACTACACGAGATGCGATTGTACTACCAAACACAAACACCAATGCTCTATGCTATGTAGTTGTGGCAGAAAAGTGACATATGCGGAGACAGTCGAAATACGAAAATATCCTTGGGCGGCCACTTACAACCACCATATCTACCACAGTACCACAGTTTCTGAAAATCGGCCGCTGTTGTGATCGAAAGGTGACTCTGTGCTACTACTACACACAAACACCAGTTATCTGTGATCTATAGTTTTCGCTGAAAAGTGATACACCATGACACTTTTGTCTTTGGCAGAAGTATGAAATTGCCACAGGTCGACCACTTTCAACCCCCATATCTCCCACACCCCCATAGCTACCGACATCTAACAACCATAGTGCACGACAGGAAAGACGATTCTACTACCACACACAAATACCAAAGGTATATGTTATGTAGTTGTGGCAGGAAAGAGAAGTATACGGAGATACGAATTTTTGGTCGAAATATGAAAACGCCCTGCACTGACCATCTTTAATCATTATATCTCCCACATCCCTACAGCTATCGGCATTCGGCCAACGTTGTGCACGACAGGAAACTCCATGCTACTTCCACCAACAAACATCAGTGATCTGTGCAAGGTAGTGGTGGCTGAAAAGTGAAATATAGGAAAAAACACGTCTATTTTTATATATATATAAGATTATCCAACAACTGCGGAAGATGGCCTACAACCAGATTTGAACTGGTTTATTGTTTCGCTTTTTCTTATCTTCCCTGAATTTTTTTCATTCTTTCACGGAGGTTCCTCCTTCTTTCTTCAGACAAAATTATTTTGGCCCTTCTAAGTTTTTCCTGAAAACCCTTGAATTCATCAATTTTATTCTGAAACACTTTTAGAGTCTTCTGGATGAATTCTAACTTTTTCTGTATCTTTTCTTGCTTCCTCAACCAATTTTGTTATCTTTAACTTAGTGATGTAGTTGAAAATTCTTTTTGTCAGCCCTCTCTCACTGATTTTCATAAGGTATCCTTAAATTTTCAGCCTTCTCTTGTGCATTGTCTGTCTGTATACCTGCCTCGATCATATTATTCCTTTTCCACCAGGTACCTTGTTTTCTCTTTACTAATCCTTGGATTTTTATTTTTGATTCTCGTCTCTTTTTATATGTAGATCTCCACTCCATTTTCTTGTTCAGTACCAGGCATTATGAGCTGAACATTGCCTCTGTCTTGACAACTGTTGTGTAAAGTCTAATCTTTGCTTTTTACGGGATTGTTTTCTTGTTGTATCCGTTTTGTGTTATCCTATACGCTAATCCCATCATTCACCCAGATATTTAAATTTGTTGACACTCCTTAGTTTTCAGACTTTTTTACTATTGTATTTGTACTCTATATACTCTGTTTTTTCCATATGAGACTTCTGGTACTTTTTTTTAAATAGTATTGTCAAATATGAGCAAAGGTTGATTTGCATTGCTAGTGCTGCCTGAAGGAGATTATATTTTAGGGTATGAGGAGGTAATGGTTCCGTATCACTGTGCCACTTTGTTTGTAAACTACACTGTATTACCTGTTGCAGGTGGCGAGATGGTGGTGCAGCCGGACGAGCTGTTGCCAGAGTTCCTGGCTCCCCTCGAGAACATCACCGCATCACAAGGCCGTGACGTCACTTTCACCTGCGTCGTCAATCACCTGGGCAGGTACAAGGTGAGCAGAGCACGAGTCAACGCTGCATTCACTGAGGTTGTCCCTCTGTTATATAAGAAACGTCCAAAGTCTACGTATTTCTTGTGCTGAACACGAAACACCACGAACAGTGCTTTGAAATATGACTACAGTAAGCTGTTCCATCGTGTTGGAGGCGTTAATCTGATTCGTGAAAAATTAGCGGTAGGAGCAACCCCAACAATTAATATTTTCTACTTTACTGCAAATCGGCAAACAATTCTAGGGGCAACAGTTTCACAAACTCCATTGCAAGATTATGTGGAAAAGTAATTAAACAGAGAATTGAAGAACAGTTAACAAAGGAAGAATAGGAAAATGGCTTTAGGACAGGACGATCTGGCTTCTAAACGCTGGAAACCCTGATCGAAAAACGGGTAGCAACAAGGCGGTTTGTACAGTACAATTGGTCTTTATTGATTTAAAAAAGGCTTATGATGTAGTGCTGTTAAATAAATTATGGCCTAGTCTGGGGGAATGTGGTAACAGTGAAACCTACACAAATGTGGTAGAGATGAAATTCACAGTGGGATAAAAATAAATGGATAAATGTAAAAGGAGTTCGACAAAAGGTTTAAGACAAGATTCCCTCTGGCACCATTACAGTTTAAAATATATGTAGAGGAAGTACTTCAAAAGTGAAAAAAATAATAATATAGTGGCAAGGGAATTCCGATCGGTGATGAAATTTTGTGCTCTTTGCCGGTGATCAGGTCTTAGTTGCCGGCAAATCAACTTGTTGCGGAAAGAGGAAAATGAAATGTATGAACTTATTATAAACATGGAAAATACTGAGTACATGGCAATGGTTGAAACCCTTCTCACAGATCTCAACATTGAATCATCTACAGTTAAACACTCCTCATG
>JARYHS010014584.1:0-39008 GCA_031002005.1 Vandiemenella viatica
CCTGTGTGCCTCGGTCGTAGGCAGTCCTGATTGTGGCGCTCACCTGCATGGCGCCAAACACGCATACGACCATCATTGGCACCAAGGCAGAAACGACTCTCATCACTGAAGACGACACGTTTCCATTCGTCCCTCCATACACGCCGGTCGCGACATCACTGGAGGCGGGCTGCACGATGTTGTGGCGTGAACGGAAGACGACCTAACGGTGCGCGGGACCGTAGCCCAGCTTCATGGAGACGGTTGCGAATGGTCCTCTCTGATACCCCAGGAGCAACAGTGTCCCTAATTTGCCGGGAAGTGGCGGTGCGGTCCCTACGGCACTGCGTAGGATGCGACGGTCTTGGCGTGCGTCCGTGCGTCGCTGCTGTCCGGACCCAGGTCGACGGGCACGTGCACCTTCCGCCGACCACTGGCGGTAACATCGATGTACTGTGGAGACCTCGCGCCCCACATGTTGAGCAATTCGCCAGTACGTCCACCCAGCCTCCCGCATGCCCACTATACGCCCTCACTCAAAGTCCGTCAACTGCACATACGGTTCACGTACACGCTGTCGCGGCATGCTACCAGTGTTAAAGACTGAGATGGAGCTCCGTATGCCACGGCAAACTGGCTGACACTGACTGCGGCGGTGCCCAACCGCTGCGCAGCTAGCGCCCTTCGACGGCCAACACTGCTGTTCCTGGTGTGTCCGCTGTGCCGTGCGTTTGATCATTGCTTGTACAGCCCTCTCGTAGTGACCGGGGCATGTATGGTGGGTCTTACACACCGGCGTCAATGTGTTCTTATTTCAATTTCCAGGAGTGTATAACCCATCTAAAAACAGAGATAAATACACTTTGCGCTACAATCAGACATTTATAGTTTTAAAATTATTACAGGCGGTTCAAAACAAGGAACAAGACCGCGGTAAGAGTCCCAAATTGAACGGTACCTTTAATGCATAATTGCCTTTGATGTTGTGAATTCTTACCTGTTAACCAAACCTTGCTTAGTGGTCTTCCACAGATTACGTGATCCGTCTTTAAAAGTAGCCCCTTCAGCTTTTTCACTGTTGAATTCTTGTACACAGAGTGCATCGCAAACGGAAACAAAGACACAGTGTTCAGCCGGAGGTTAAGAATACCAAACTTCGCGTGGTGGCGTTCCAGGTGGTGAAAATATATACTAATAACTTACAAAGTTCTGTAGGCAATCGTTTTATAGTGGGAAGTACCAAGGGTTTTGCAGAAAGGATTTTGGGAGAATTGAAAATTTCTTATAATGAATTCTTCCCAAGTTAGCGATCGATTGATTATTGAACTCGTTGATACTTGAAGCTCCGTGTTCATCCCGTTGCTAAGACCTACATCCACTGTCACATTAATGGTTGCGATTTTGACGTCCGGGTTGTTCTGTTACCACAGAAGGGCTACCTGGACGTGGTGGTGCCGCCAGACATCCTGAGCAACGAGTCCCTGGACAGTGGCACCGCGCCGGAGGGAGGCACTGTGCGACTCCGGTGCGTGGCGACGGGCGTCCCGGCCGCCAAGGTCACATGGCGGCGGGAGGACGCCAAGGACATCGTGCTGAGGCACGACGGTGGACGCGACAAGTCTAGTGAGTATCACCGTCCAACCTACCTGTTGATGGCTTCCCAAGGTCACGTGGAGGCGGGAGGACGCCAAGGACATCGTGCTGAGGCACGACGGTGAACGCGACAAGTCTAGTGAGTATCACCGTCCAACCTACCTGTTGATGGCTTTCCAAGGTCACGTGGAGGCGGGAGGACGCCAAGGACATCGTGCTGAGGCACGACGGTGGACGCGACAAGTCTAGTGAGTATCACCGTCCAACCTACCTGTTGATGGCTTCCCAAGGTCACGTGGAGGCGGGAGGACGCCAAGGACATCGTGCTGAGGCACGACGGTGAACGCGACAAGTCTAGTGAGTATCACCGTCCAACCTACCTGTTGATGGCTTCCCAAGGTCACGTGGAGGCGGGAGGACGCCAAGGACATCGTGCTGAGGCACGACGGTGAACGCGACAAGTCTAGTGAGTATCACCGTCCAACCTACCTGTTGATGGCTTCCCAAGGTCACGTGGCGGCGGGAGGACGCCAAGGACATCGTGCTGAGGCACGACGGTGGACGCGACAAGTCTAGTGAGTATCACCGTCCAACCTACCTGTTGATGGCTTCGCAAGGTCACGTGGCGGCGGGAGGACACCAAGGACACCGTGCTGAGGCACGACGGTGGACGCGACAAGTCTAGTGAGTATCACCGTCCAACCTACCTGTTGATGGCTTCCCAAGGTCACGTGGAGGCGGGAGGACGCCAAGGACATCGTGCTGAGGCACGACGGTGAACGCGACAAGTCTAGTGAGTATCACCGTCCAACCTACCTGTTGATGGCTTTCCAAGGTCACGTGGAGGCGGGAGGACGCCAAGGACATCGTGCTGAGGCACGACGGTGGACGCGACAAGTCTAGTGAGTATCACCGTCCAACCTACCTGTTGATGGCTTCCCAAGGTCACGTGGCGGCGGGAGGACGCCAAGGACATCGTGCTGAGGCACGACGGTGGACGCGACAAGTCTAGTGAGCATCACCGTCCAACCTACCTGTTGATAGCTTCCCAAGGTCACGTGGGGCGGGAGGACACCAAGGACACCGTGCTGAGGCACGACGGTGGACGCGACAAGTCTAGTGAGTATCACCGTCCAACCTACCTGTTGATGGCTTCCCAAGGTCACGTGGCGGCGGGAGGACGCCAAGGACATCGTGCTGAGGCACGACGGTGGACGCGACAAGTCTAGTGAGTATCACCGTCCAACCTACCTGTTGATAGCTTCCCAAGGTCACGTGGAGGCGGGAGGACACCAAGGACACCGTGCTGAGGCACGACGGTGGACGCGACAAGTCTAGTGAGTATCACCATCCAACCTACCTGTTGATAGCTTCCCAAGGTCACGTGGCGGCGCGAGGACGCCAAGGACAACGTGCTGAGGCACGACGGTGGACGCGACAAGTCTAGTGAGTATCACCGTCCAACCTACCTGTTGATGGCTTCCCAAGGTCACGTGGAGGCGGGAGGACGCCAAGGACATCGTGCTGAGGCACGACGGTGAACGCGACAAGTCTAGTGAGTATCACCGTCCAACCTACCTGTTGATGGCTTCCCAAGGTCACGTGGCGGCGGGAGGACGCCAAGGACATCGTGCTGAGGCACGACGGTGGACGCGACAAGTCTAGTGAGCATCACCGTCCAACCTACCTGTTGATAGCTTCCCAAGGTCACGTGGCGGCGGGAGGACACCAAGGACACCGTGCTGAGGCACGACGGTGGACGCGACAAGTCTAGTGAGTATCACCGTCCAACCTACCTGTTGATGGCTTCCCAAGGTCACGTGGCGGCGGGGAGGACGCCAAGGACATCGTGCTGAGGCACGACGGTGGACGCGACAAGTCTAGTGAGTATCACCGTCCAACCTACCTGTTGATAGCTTCCCAAGGTCACGTGGAGGCGGGAGGACACCAAGGACACCGTGCTGAGGCACGACGGTGGACGCGACAAGTCTAGTGAGTATCACCATCCAACCTACCTGTTGATAGCTTCCCAAGGTCACGTGGCGGCGCGAGGACGCCAAGGACAACGTGCTGAGGCACGACGGTGGACGCGACAAGTCTAGTGAGTATCACCGTCCAACCTACCTGTTGATAGCTTCCCAAGGTCACGTGGAGGCGGGAGGACACCAAGGACACCGTGCTGAGGCACGACGGTGGACGCGACAAGTCTAGTGAGTATCACCATCCAACCTACCTGTTGATAGCTTCCCAAGGTCACGTGGCGGCGCGAGGACGCCAAGGACAACGTGCTGAGGCACGACGGTGGACGCGACAAGTCTAGTGAGTATCACCGTCCAACCTACCTGTTGATAGCTTCCCAAGGTCACGTGGCGGCGCGAGGACGCCAAGGACAACGTGCTGAGGCACGACGGTGGACGCGACAAGTCTAGTGAGTATCACCGTCCAACCTACCTGTTGATAGCTTCCCAAGGTCACATGGCGGCGGGAGGACACCAAGGACACCGTGCTGAGGCACGACGGTGGACGCGACAAGTCTAGTGAGTATCACCGTCCAACCTACCTGTTGATGGCTTTCCAAGGTCACGTGGCGGCGGGAGGACACCAAGGACACCGTGCTGAGGCACGACGGTGAACGCGACAAGTCTAGTGAGTATCACCGTCCAACCTACCTGTTGATAGCTTCCCAAGGTCACGTGGAGGCGGGAGGACACCAAGGACACCGTGCTGAGGCACGACGGTGGACGCGACAAGTCTAGTGAGTATCACCGTCCAACCTACCTGTTGATGGCTTTCCAAGGTCACGTGGAGGCGGGAGGACGCCAAGGACATCGTGCTGAGGCACGACGGTGGACGCGACAAGTCTAGTGAGTATCACCGTCCAACCTACCTGTTGATGGCTTCCTAAGCATCCGAATTCTCGACCACAATCAAACTGACGTTTATGAGGTTACTCCAGCTAATTTCCCATCAATCTGTAGATCAGCCTTTACCTTCAACAGACTTCTGGCGGTAGCTAATATCTTCGAAAATTGCTTAAATTTCTATAGTCACACACAAATAGAAAGTTCCTCGCCTGATTTTTTACTTTAAGCTAATTTCTAGTAGCAAATATACCAACTGACCAATCGAGAACGTTCTTGCTCGTTCACAAAACAATTAACAAACGGTTGATACGCATTTACTTCACACGAAATAAAATGATTATCAATGAGAACAATGTACAAAAATTGCCTTTTCTCAACGAAAAAATAAGCAGAACATGAAAGTCCCTATCATGTGGTTTTTCCACTAGGCCACAATCGTGTTTTTAATGTTCAAATGTCTTGGATCAGCATTGTGGTGTTGAAGTTTCAAGCACCACGTTGATCACTGGTACATTAAATGAAGGTAATGTTTCTTCATTCAGTGACCTGGTAACGACTACATATAGCAATGTTGTCCTGCTTTTCACTAGCCACAAACACATCGGTGTATTGCACTACGCATTATTTCATGGTTCGTAGTTAAACAACCAAACTTAGCTAAAATTTACGAACATGCTTGGCTGAAGTAAATCATCAATTCTTCTGCATCAAGTCACAGCATCAAAAGTCTGTTACATTCTTTCCAAGAAAACTCCAGAGTCCCTTTCTTCGCAAGTAGATGCATGTTTCCTGAAATACTGGTGTTTTGGCAACGTCCTCGCTCGATGATAGGCCGAGGAGGCAGCAAAATTTAACAATAATCAATAAACATATATATTGCTGTCACCATTTCCACCCATACAACAGTTTTCATTGGCTTTAATACCACTCGTGACTATTCGTTTCTTTGAAAATGAAACCAACTTACCCATACTGAAATGTTTAAGTGTCGGATGGATTTCACTTGAAGTCAGATATTTTATCAGCTGGTACTCCGAGTCATCAATTACTTGTAAATTACCCTCAAATTGTTTTCCTGTGCACCGAAAATGTGTCCTGTTACGAGTTTTTTTTGCTAACGATCCAAAAAGTCCGCCAACCCTAACTAATAATCAGTAAAGTTTATCTCCGTAGAATTTTGCTTTCATACTATTGTTCGAGTGGTCTACCCGTTTCGTATTATTTAGATACAAAAAAACAATACCAGGGGTCGAATAATGTCATTGCAGTATGCTGCAAAAAACGAATTTAAATTTGAATGTACAGTATTTTAATAAATAGTAATATAGTACATTAATACAGTATTTTAATAAATAGTAATATAGTACATTAATAAACCTGCAAACTTGAAGTAATGTGTCCGAAGTCCGATCAAGTTTCAAAGTGTATGTTGGAGCTACTAGTCTGTAAAGAAACATTTATTACAGTGGCTAAAACAAAGACTTTTTCATTCAATAAAGCCATCTTAAACCACGTTTTAAATACCACAAGCTGTCCACCGAATAGAAATATGAAATTCAAAATGGAGACAGCAAGAACTTTGCTAACGACTCAGTTACAAAGTTTCTAAAAACTACTGTAATTGGACGTGAATTATGAGATAAATCTTCCACTTTATTTCATGTTGCCATGACAGTGTATTGAGGATGAGAAATACACGAAATTTTATCAACCCATTACACAGAACCTCATTAAGCACTAGTTATATCTTAGCCGGCAAAAGAAATTCACTTGTTATCTTTGTTTGGGGCCATAAGAACAATTTTTTAATATGTAACTGACCCTACGTCTTAGGCATTGAGGAAGTCTGTCGACGTAAAAGTTTCTTTTTTTAAAAGTAACCTGTATAATCCTGCATGACTGTACATCTAGCTCTTCTACTCGTGATTGTGCTGGTAGCAAAGGGTAGGAAAGAGTTCGTCCCATAAAGATGCATATGATTTCTATAGAAGTTTAACCAGCAACTTGTATTTATTTATTTATTTATCAATCTTGTTCCATGGATCCCTGCTGAGGAAGTACCTCTGGGATGTGAACCATGTCATTGTAACACCATGGAACGGAAGAAAAGCTGTTTTTGGTGATGTGAACTGTTTGCGGACGATCATGTGAGCTGGAAACGATTCGATAATAGGACGGAAAGGAGGCCACAGTAGAAACCTGACTTATTGATTTGCTTTCAGCTCTTGCGAGAGTTGATTAAGTGCCGGAAGTTATTGAACCGTAGAACTAGGGGAGTACAGCATTCCTGGACTTAACGGCGAATCCTCTGCAACATGAATTTTGGTCCAGTCTTATCCGAACTAATCACGAAATTCAATTCATCACAGGAAAGCATTCAGTTCCACTCTTACTCCAAATTGATATCTTGGAGATGATATCTCTACGAATATTTAATAGATCTCAAATTGGAATTGTTTAGGTAGCGATGGTTATATCTGCTGAATGTTTGTCAGAGGTGGGCTCCACCAATGAAATTATCGTCATTTGTTTCGTTTGGAAATTTCCTCTACCTATTGCACGTCTGATGATTTTCTGATGCATTGACGCAAGCTAGCATACAAACCCAGCGCACCAATCCAATTTGAAAGCACATTCATAACTACGTCCGCGTTATAGAACGCAAATGTAGTGTGCGTATTTTAACTAGCTAGTAAATTCCTAGTTGAGGAGAATAATGATTTCTCAATTCTTTTTGTAAGAAAAGGAAAAATAATACGTAAAAGGGTCCACATTCCTTGAAACACACGAGAGTAAGGTTAAGCGCAAAATATTGATGTTGTTTGTAGATGCAATATATTTCCCTGAACACATGTAATGCTTGAAAAGGAAAGTTTTCTCACATCACTAAGCGATAGATTATCAAAACGAGAATAAATTAATATATCTCGAATAACATGAACAATTTTTACTGTATGAAAACCTCATTTTTTCCGATAATTTAATATTCTCAAATTGCTACAATTTTTACTATAGTTTACCCAACAATAAAAATCTTTTCTTTTTTTTCTTAGAATTAAAGACCTCTGAATGGTCGTGCATCATCCTGAATAGACTCACTGAAACTATATGCTTAAACAAGTGTGGGTGTTATGAATATAAATTCTTAGATCCAAGTTAACAAACGTACTTGCGCGTAATTGGGTTATCTCTCTATATAAAAACTCAGCCTGCTCATGTTTGTGCTCGCAAAACTTGGAAAGTAGTAGCTAGATTGCCTTGAAATTTTGGGAGAATGTGATGGGAGACAGAGATCCTCACCTATGGTTTTGTTCAAATAATTTCGATATTATTTTTTTTTAAAAATCATTATTGTTTCGTAGCTAATTATGTGCATAATTAACTGTCTGTAGTGATTTGATTACGTGGGAAGTGATTTAGTGATTTGATGATCTAATGAAAAATGATTTTTGGAAAAAAATATATATACATATTTTTTTTAAAAAAAACTTGGCATACTACAATTAGAAACTGAATGTTATTCACATTGCGAATTGCATATTGTAGAGTCGGTAGGCTTTTTCATTTTATATAAGACTGAGCCACAGCGAAGCGTGGCCGCATTAAGATAGTAAATAATAATAAAACAAATAATGATAACTATCAATACATGTAATAACTTTTTTTTCAGGTGAGCTAAGTTTGTCTCATTTTCGATCAACTTATCTTACAGTGAAAATTCTCTTTTAAGCTACAGTGCACAGCGTGTATTTGATGTCTAAACAATGCGTGTGTGGTGTTTCAGACGTGCACACGTTCGAGGGGGAGACGCTGACGCTGACGAACGTGCAGAGGACGGACATGGGCGTCTACCTGTGCATCGCCTCCAACGGCGTCCCGCCCTCAGTCAGCAAGAGGTTCCCCGTCACAGTCCTCTGTGAGTACACCACGCCACGTGCATAGCTACTTTACAGAGGCATGGTGCCAGAACCATCGAACCCGGGAGGTGGGCGGTTAACGCTCCGTCCTGGACATTCGGGAGAATGCGGGTTCGAATCTCATCCGGCCATCCAAATTACATTTTACCGTGGTTTCCTGTATACACACTAAATGGCAGTGGCAGAATTGCTTATACATCCCTGCCCCATTCGTTTTATCGCCTCTATGGATCTAACCGCCAACGAAGACGTTGAAGTAGAAAAAATCATCAAAAAAAAAAAAATTACCCGGAATTTCACAGCACACATCGTGACGTAAATCGTGTTAGCTGGGTTGCGAAATTGTAGGTTCCGGTTGCCACCGTTGAGTGGAACTCATAGTATCTTGGACACACATGGCAGTGAAGCGTGTTCCATATCAATATAATTTTCTTTCATCAATTATTTTAACTATATTTATTGGAAAGTTACTTTGTTATTATTGCTAATCCCTAGGGTCAGATCTTTATTACCAAACAGAAAATATGCATTCCAACATGGTCTCAAAAAGAGTAAATATGACCTAAAAATAACAAAATATAACTAAACATTTAAATTTACTGCACATCAAAACCTGCTCAATTACTCATCATTTATTTTATCTAGTAGAATCGCTTTCATGTAGACAGCATAACTTACTTCCCGTCACTAAAGACCTCGCTGTTAAGAGACGTTAAGCAGTTAAAAAAATAATAATAATAATAATTTACTTCCGTGCAATCACTGCACCATTGAGAAATTAAATTTTAAATCGCTATGCTTAAGTCGCTTTAATTTCAAATAATTAACAGAAAAGGAATCTTTCCTCTGCACAATGATAATCCCTTATAAATTCTTTTATATATCTCCGTAACTTCGCCCATTGAGAAAATTTTGTTCACTGAGTATTGGCGACAGTTAGACATTGATTGACGCGACTCGACAAAGGCATGGTGCTGCTGCGTTTTTGAGATTAAAAGGCTGGAGGAACAGTAAAGTTATGGTGAAACTAATGTATAATTTTAATTCTTGACGTGAATTTGACTAATGCAGTCACAGTTAGTTTTGATTCTTCCTCCAACATATAACAGGAGTACAGCTCTATGAATACTTATAATAATTTCCTCTCATTCCGGATCTATTAAAAAATTACCAGTATATTCCCAAAATATGACTATACGACCAAAAATATTATCGCAATATGAACAAAACTAGGAAAATAGCCTGAATATGCATTTATATGCTGTATAAAACACATTTAAATACAATCAGAAAGGTCCAATCAGAGTTTAATTTTGACATTATAGTTCATAAAGAAAGCAAGAAAGAAATATGACTTGTCATAAACATCCGAACCCTACTTGTTACCAATTGTTATCGCTTTTGATGAAGATTTTGTTTTTTATTTAAACCAGAGTAATCTCGCATATACGTTTAATGTCGGTTAAGTCGAATTTTCTGTTAAGAAATGGGTGTGGAGAAAACGCAGCTATAGGTAGAAATTTTTTTCTGACTACCAGAAATTAACTTGCTAAAAGCACCCCACTGAAACAGACATACAATGCATTTAAAAATATTATCAAAATTGCGTGCATAGACTAAAAAAAGCAAGATGTCAAACGAATGGATAAAAAATATGATATTTTGTTACTTCATCTGTATTAAGAGCATTCCACATTTTTTACGTTTTAAATTTGATCTTTTTAATGAAACTGAATTATCGTAGTGAGGGACGAGTAACAACTTAAATTTGATGCTTTTTAGCAGGCATCATGTTACGCTGCGTCGAGGTTATTGTTTCTCCAGTAGCAGCAGCACTGACGTCACACTAAACCCGCAAAGTTAGTGGAATTTTACATACAACAAATTACCTTTTTTTCGCAGAACATTACAGTGACTTATTGTCGTTGAATATAACCAGTTACGAATACACCTGTTCGGCGCCAATGATTCTGAATTGCATCGTGTATGTATAGCATATGTAGTACACTAGTAATAAACGTCATGCTCATCGGCACATCCGTGACCTGTGATATGATGCTAAATGATATCGTTCTTCCTCCTCTTGATATGCTGTATCTAGCTTACTTGCCTACCCTCCCACTGTTCCACGACTCAACATGGAAGAGATCCGATGAAATCAATACCAATACAGCTTTCGTGTCCTACAGTACTTCGCTGTTTTGCCATTTAATTTCTCATCATAAAGCCACTCACTAACAAAGTAAAGTCACTTTAAAATTTCTACCTCTGTTATCTTGGGTTTTAATGCTTATCATACATATTATTTTTTTTAAAAAAATGTGTATTTTTTGTGACGAGTCATCATTCTTCCTTCATACTAACCAAAATCCATGAATGAGGTATGATTTTAAAGATTAAGTTATCCGCTTTGGTATCAACACTAGCTAAGAAAGAAATTTTTTGAAATTCAACCCGTGAAGTGTAAATTATGAACAATCAAAGTCACGGGTATGAGATAGTTCAGTGTAGGTGCCAGACTTCACTGACGTAGATAAGGAGCGATCGTACTAGCGCTAGATAGCAGCACCACATATCACTGTTTGTGTTTTATGGAGTAGGGAGATATTCTGATAGTTGAGTTTCTGTTAGGGAACCATGTCTTCATTTATAATTGTTTCGTGAGACGTTGTAAGTGTTTGTTACGTAGCTGATTCAGTTGACAAATAAACAATTGATACAAGAGAGTCGGTTCTTTTTTCATCCCAATACAAGCCAGTAACTTCGGTATTGCTGATATATCATTTGAGAAACTTAATGTTTGTTAATTTCTGTGGAACTGTAGATTGGAAACCTCGAATTATTAATTATATCAATATCTGAATACTGAAGTTACAATAGCGTTTTATATCCTCCTCACTCGGAAATGTTATTCTGTACAGATGGAATTTATTCATACTTTTGAGTACAATCTTCTCGGTTAACTTTTATTTTCGCGAACTTTCATTAGAGTTTCCTCTGCCTGTATCGAAAACTCATTTGACGGCTTTGATATAAGTAGCCAAGCCAAAGCTGAGTGGACATTGGTGGTGAAATACACAAATTTTCTAATTTTCCTATTATGTTCGATAGGAGTTTAGGTTTTCTGGAAGTATAACCGGATGATATTAATCTACTGAACGGTGAGGATTTTCTCTTCTGGTCATACTAGAGCTGGGTACTTAAAAACTAGAACAATCCCTAAATGTGTTATAATCGATTGGAGCAATTACTTCGGGAAACACAACAGTCATCCATTTGCAGCTGTTAACTTGAAATTCCTTGATCCAATTTTTATTGTGACTGTGCTCGGTATGTTTTCCAGTTTTAAACTGAAGGTTTCAAGCATTTATTTTTTTACTATAATCTTATCCGGTAACTAGCCGAGTGAACAAAATATTTACAAACGATATTTAGGTCATCGGAATTTCGGTCGCCACCTTCTTGCGAATTCCGAATTTCTTTTTTGTCAGACAGCATTTCTGTAGAAGTTCAACATAATTTTTTATATTATTTAAGTTGTAATTCAACACATTTTACGGTGTCCTTTCCAAGAGGAATAAACTATCGTCAAAAGTCTGAGAGAACAACTCCTCTTAGAAACCTTTTAGATTTTAAGGGGGCTATGGAAATCACCAAATTGCAACTAATGGAGAAAAACTTGAGTTTTCATCACAAAAAATGAAGCTGGTCAAATAAACGTAACTTCTTCTTTTATTTGATATATCGTTACTTAAATACGCATCAGATAACCATATAAGAAGATTTACAAGACAGAAAATTAATTTCGTTACCTTATGGCGATTCTTCGACTAAAATATGCCACGTAACTGCAGCAAGAATTCTGATTCTTAAAGCTTCCTTTTATACGCCAGAAGTCATCAGATGTTCTGGAAATACAGACTCCTCCTTGAAATTGTAATCGGGCAACAGAAATGTCTAACTAAACGAATAAAATGGAAGCTCTGGTATCCCGTCCTGACATTGCGGCATGCCCGGTAGGTGGCATGGAAATCGAACTAGTATAGACGACGCTTGCATCAGGCCAACCAGCGCCACCTCATCACAGTTTCAGCCACGGCCAATCAGAGCCGACCCGGCACGGATATAAATAAGCCAGCGCAGCTCCATTTATCCAGTTCGGTGTTCGCTGCGCTTCCGGTCGCGTCTCCGTCAACTGTGCTTCGTCTCTTGGACTCTCTACAGTGTTTCGTCTCGGCTACGTCTACGGTACTCTCTCTTGGACTCAGTGAATCGCTTTCGGACTCGTGACTGTGCTTATCCTCGGTGACGTTCGGTACTCTCTCTTCGGACTCTGTGAAACTCCCGTCGGATACAACCAGTGCGCGTCTGTGGACTACGTCCGGCCTGCTCCTTGGACTTGTTCGGGTTATTCGTGACCATCTCCTGCGGTCCACCCCTCCGCCGTTCGACGTCGGCCGCAGTACGGATATAGCAGAAGCATGATAAGTCCCCGCAGTTTAGTGACTTCACGTTGATTCCCACGAGCTGATAATTATTATTAGTGATTAATTTTGACTGAGAACACAACCCGGAGGCAATTTCCCCTCTCACCCACTTTTGCATTAATTCAATATTTGCTTAAAAATAATTTCACTTTTTGAGGAAAATTTTTCATCATGAAAATTCCTATCCTTGACCCCATCCCTAAAAATTAATATTTTCCCAGTTTCTTATATTTAACATTGACTGCTATTTCATAGTCCATGATCATCTCTTTTCTTCCACATGGTAGTCCTAATTCTTCTTCCCAGACTTGATCGCCAACAAATATGCCTGATACGCTTCTTTTAAACTATTACTCTTATCGTTAAGTGTCTTCAGGGACTCCGAATACAGTTCTTGTACCAAATCAGTTAATGATTGTGTTGACCCTTTGCATCCCTTCCGGGAACATTGATCTATCTAGGGAGGAGAGGGGGGATGGTGGCCAAACCGGGGCACTTGCCCTAGGCGGCAACTTTATGGAGGTGGAAAATCGTGCTTGAAGCTCCACTACTGGCTGCGGCAAAATCGGCAAATTATGTTTGAAAGGGCGGAAATCTCAAAGTTTTTGCCCCGGCATGTAAAATTCGTAGATTCCCGATTATCCAGTTATTATTATTATCGTATGCCAAGTACAACAAAAGACATGTCAGTTAGATAAATAATTCTATAGATTCAAACCATCTTCTGGCAGCTGGTCCAGCTTGATGCAGTGTGAGAAGCCTCCAGATAATCTTCTTGCTGGACAGTCCATCACAATTTTGTTAGCAGTTTGGATACCACCACAGTCACACAACGCATCTCACGGAGACCCCACTTATGCGTGGTTGCATTCCACACTCCGTGACCTGTGCGAAATCTGTTCAATTGACACCAAAGACGCCTAGGCAAGTAAAATTCTGGAACACAGTTGTGTGGGCTGTTGGCTTCTCACTCCTTTCTCTCCTCTCTAACAAGTTAAAGTTGTTATGTCTGAGATTGGCTGCTTCCATGCAGGCAGGTCTCCTCGATTTTAGTCGTGTGCGAGACAGCTGAAGAAGGTCATAATGTATAGGATTCATGTTGTTTTCTTCCACTCCTTCTAATTCTCTAAGCAATATCGATTTCCTCCTCAAATGTGGCGGAGGAATGTTGGAACGTACAGGCAGCCAAGATACTCACTGTTCTCATAGCAGCACTAAGCTGGGTGTCAACTTTGGCAGTATGAGCACTACCAAGCCAAGTAGAGCAACAGTATTCTGCTGCGGAGAATGCCAAGCCAAGGGCAGCTCCTCGAAGAACATGGGCGCCTGCACCCCATGACGTACCAGCCAGTTTCTTAACAAGGTTCAAACGGGTCTTCACTTTCTCTGCAGGGTTAGATAAATGCTGATGATAAGTGAGGGCTCGATGCAAGGTAACTCCCAGATATTTGGCTTGGTCTTTGTATTTTACTCTTCCAAGGGGTCCGAAGGTTGGTAATAGTCAGCATAGTTAACTATTCAGTAATAAACTATTATTGAATATCTTAACAATCTAACTATTAAAATTTGTAACGGAAATCACTCAGAAAGTACAACAGCTGACAGTAGATTTAATTACTGCTATAATCTGTAAAGTTGTTAGTGTGTTGGCAGAATTTATAATGGAAGCTATCCAACACCGAAAACAATTAATGCATGTTTTAAAAGAAGGGAGGGAACTGTTACGTTACATAGTTTTGATAAGGATGGTATATGGTAACAAAAGCATATATAGTCTATAGGAAAAGTAACGAGATGTAACTGAAAATTTGGGTATATCACTCTTTAAATGAAATAATTTTTCCAAAATCAAATAATTCAATAAAAACAGATTTACTCAGACTTCTTTGAATGATAGGGAGATCATTAAACAAAACATTTTGTAACATGTGTAACTAATGTATACAATGTATGTGTATTTCATTTTCACTAGGAAATCTAAAATATTATACAATAAATAATACGGGTGTGACATACAAAGGCAACGCAAGCGTCACATGAGTAAATTCTCTCTAAAAGGACCCACACAAGTGTGTTGACAGTGAACTGTTTGTAAATTTACCGTTGTTCTGTAAATATGAACGCCGGTTGAGGGCAGTGTACTTGATGCGTTGTGTTTGTGTCGGACAAATTGTAGTCGCCATGTAAACCACAAACCTTCAGCGGATATTATTTATCACAAAGTACGATATATTCCTGTGAAAGTGAAGCTGAAGAAAGCTGCTTGAGGTTTGAAAGGTATTTGAGCGGGATGGACAGTGGTGTGGTGGAGACGTTTTTAACATTTCTTCCTTTATTATTAATTGTAAAGGCCTCCGGGTTTTGATTGTAGTTCAAAGGGAAATTAAAATCACAAAATTTATATCATAAAACTATATACTTGCTGTTAGAACGATAAGGGGCGATAGAGGATTCATTTAGAAAGGCAATTGAGAAGGCAAATACAGTACAAGAGAGAATGAGTAGAAAACAAACAAATTTTTTTTAGTATAAAGATTCCTTTATATTTTCAAAAAAATGCTAAATTGGTATCACATTTGGAGTTCAAGCCCTTATTTCCCGTGCAAGCGTTGGTATTTATCAACTTTGACAAAAATCAAACAGACTCCCATACAGAAGGTAGGCACTAAATAACAAATTATTATTTTATGAAGTTAGCATCGCTAAAGAAGTTTTGCGTTTAAAAACATTGAGTAAAATTGTTTTGTAATATTAATAGTGTGGTCAATGTAAACTAAGTTACTTCGAACTCACTGGAGAAATAAGGTCGATGAAAACCGTTTGTGAACAAACATAGACCTAACGTTTCTACTACGATGAGCTGTTACTAACTATGGATGCGCCGAATATAGTAAAAGTAAATCTGCATGTACAGTGAAAATTACGATGTTATTCAGTTACCTTACAGAGATTGAAACCACTTGCAGGATTCAGAAACGTAACGATCACTTTGAAAAATGAAAGACTAGTATTGCTTTCCTGGCAGTTGCCCGCAATTTCGTGTACTGTTAAGAGTGCACACCAGTCTATTAACCTTAAAGAACATTATGATTCATTCGTGCCTGCAGGTCACTGAAGGCAATTTCTTTTTAAGGAATAGTGTCTACAATAAATTTCAACTTCATTCCTCCATATTATAAGATGACTCTCGTAAGCTGAAATAAATATAAACATTTCGATCGCAAGAAGTGACCTACCTTCGATTGATACCAACTGTGGACACTTATATTTCAGCCCATAGGATTTCGACGTCACATTAAAATAAAACGCACCTTACTCTATTCCTGGTAGCATGAACTGCTTGTTAATCAAAACCTCATCGAGATTTAACCAGTATTTATTGAGTGAAAAATTATCTTAAATTTATTAGCTTTTCGACATCTCATCAAAATGGAATGTATCCCGGGACCACAGACTGTACACTAAAGCAGCAAGTAGTTTTTGTCTGAATTGCGTTCAGCGAAAAATTCTCATAAAATTATCACTTTTAACACGTCATATCAAAATAAAGTTTACCTTGTTTACCAGCGATACCCCGAGCTATCCATTTATCGAAACTCAATCAAAATTCTACCACTTGTTTTAGAGTGAAACGTGTTTGTTTAAAAATTAATTCCAATTTATCAGTTTACCATATCACCTTTCCCATGGGACCAAGGTCTATACATTAATTACAACTCTATCAAATGCCAACCAGTAGTTGTTGAATTAATCACTTTACAATAACGTAGATTACTTGTGGGACTAATGGCTATACTTTAATCAAAATCCATCCAGTAGTTTTCGAGTGATTGGCGTTCAACAGAAAACTGTCACATTTTTTAGTTTACCGACATCACATCAAAAGAAAACATATGCTATTTTACTGGAGAGAACATTAAATGGAACCACATAAAAATACTATCTGTAGCTTTTGCGTGAGTGGTGTACAACAAAAAACTGACACTAATTTGTTTAATTTTCTATTTCTTGACATCAAAATGGAACATGTAGTGTATTAAATATTACTGTATCTTGTATTAACTAAAATGCACTGCATGGCTCGAAGACTAGAATGCAAGCGGAGGCCGACAGATCTACGGGCAGTGTTTGCATTTATACGAATGGTCTTCAGGTGCCGTTGAGATCTGAGCAGCAGACGGAGCGAATAAATAGAACCTTGTTCTTGAAAGGAAAGTTGAGCGTATGAATAGCATCCTTGTTATCTATGCTGCCTTTAAAGTTAGAACCGCTATCGCTCAGGGCAATATAAGATATTCTTATTAAATAAGCTAGGATACGCATAATGGCATAACAGAGTAGCGTAATGCTACCTTGTGCCTACAAGTCATCTCAGCCAACACCTGGGTGTGGCCAGTACCATCAAGTTGTTCCGTAGACGCTGTATAGTTAGCATCATAGCTTTGCCGCCATAGGTCACCACTGGATCTGACTTGCAGAAACAGTTGCTTTCTTTTTCCCTCACCTAATAGATCTAACTAACCTAAAATTCTATTTCAAGCAGTAAATTCAGCAGTTTCTTCCAATAAACACCAACAACATTAGATTTGACTTTTGTCATTCCTAGAGTTCTGACTACCTGCTTACCATCAAATACAGAGTGAATCAAAAAGGACTTTACAACTTTGGAAAGATATAGAAATTTGTTGAGATAATTTACAGAATCGGTAGATGTGTCTTTTTGTAGCAAACAACCTCAATTTTGAAACACGTAGTGCATCAGTACACCATTCCGCCACCAGGAGCGCCATCGTAGTGCACAGTTAAAATGGCTACTTTCACTGTTGTGGAGCATGCTCGTTGAGTGTTTTGGTTTCATGAAATGAACTCGACAACAACTGTTCGGCGTAAATTTCACACCGAATACGCTAAACATCCTCCAAGCAAGCCTACAATTTACTCTTAGCACAAGATCTTTGATGAGACGGATTGTTCATTGCGACATGCTACTAAATCACCAGGTCGCCCACGTGTTGATGATTACGTCGAACAGGATAGGGAGAGCTTTGCTCCCAGTCCACAAAAATCAACAACGTTGCGTGCGTCTCGCGAGATTGGCATTCCTCAAAAGACTGCTTGGCGAGTGCTGCGTAGATGTTTACACTTGAAACGATACAGATTCACAGTGGAACAGCACATTAGTGATGCAGAAAAGGTTGCCCGTGGGGAATTCTGTGTGGAAATGTTGCATTGGATAGATGACATTCCTGAACACAATAATCTTCAGCGATGAGTCAATATTTAATATCAGTGGCATAGTAAACACCCACAACTGTAGAATATGGGACAACGAAAATCTACATTCAACCCTGTAACATGTTCGTGACAGCGCCAAAGTTAATGCGTTTTGTGCCCTTAGCAAATTGAAAGTGTGCGGCCCTTTCTTCTTCAAGGAGAAAATTGTCACTGGTGTTGTGTCTCTGGATATGCTAGAAAACTTTTTAATTCCACAGTTTGAAGATGACCGAGATGAGATGGTTTACTACCAGCAAGACGGTGCACCACATCATTTCCTCATGGAAGTTCGAGGTTTCCTCGATAATCGCTTTCCAGGTCAGTGGATTGGCCGTGAAGGGCCAATCACATGACCATCTCGCTCCCCAGATTTGTCACCACTGGATTTATTTCTCTGGGGTTTCCCCTACCAAACAATTTAGCTAACCTGAAAAATCGGATCTGCTCTGTCGTTGCACATGCTACGCCCGATTTGCTGTAACTAGTGCGGAAAGAAATTGACTACCGGTGGATCGTTTGCCGCATGACAAATGGTAGTCGCATAGAACCAAAATGACATTTGACACTTTTATGTGAAACTTGAGGCTGTTTGCTACAAAAGACACATCTACCGATTCTTTAAGTTATCTCAATAAATTTCTATATTATTCCAAAGTCCTTTTTCACCCACCCTGTACTTTGGTGAGAGCCGCTCCCTGCCTCAGGTGTCGAACTCGTGCCCTCAATATTTCAGGTTGTGGTTAAAATGTAAAGGGCTTCCAATCTGGGACAGGACAAGCATACTTTGTTTTACCAACGGGATAGAGGGCTATACATTAAATGAAACCCTATCGAAATCCGACCACCACTCATATGAACATGCTACAGACTTGAGGTTCTTCTTGATGGCACTCCCCTCCGAGACAACCCATTTTTAAAGTATTTGGGGATAATAATGGATCCCACCTTGTCGTTCAATTAACATATAACCAACCTTGCAGCAGAATTAAGAACTAGAAATTATATTCTGCAAAATCTGACCCTTGTGCGTTATGCAAATGAGTACTGCTCATCTGTTTGGATGAACAGCACCTACATGAAAAAGATCGATATAGTTTGGAACCAGACAATAAGGATAATTAGTGGATGAATCATGTACACTCCACTGGCTGCCCATTTTGAGTAACATCCTACAGCCTTCGATTAGACGACGCAAGGCCTAATTGCACAATATAATAAGATCTCTCATAACTTGGAACTCCCCATCCACAACGACATGGAAATCCAATTTCAGAGGCTTAAATCGAGAAGTCCAAGCGTAAAAATTGCAAAACATTTAAATCTAACAACTTTAACTGGAGAGACGTATGGAGATTGGAGTGGACAGCCTAAGCCCCACCAGAATGGCTTTCCCTGTTTGACAATCAACAGGCACTAAAGGGACGCGACCTTCCCCTCAAGACCTGGACAGGTCTCAACAGAATTATATCTGGCCATGCCGGATCTGCTTATCACTTCACACGTTTGGAATCATATTGCGACTGTGGTGCGGAAGAACAACCCATCCATCACGTGACCTTTGATTTCCCACTTCGAGCCTTCAGGGGATCATGGTAAAACTTCAATAGACATTTCAAGCGAAGCATTACATTGGCTGTGCTATGTAGACTTTGAATTCTAACAATAATTTTAATATGGACTTTTAAAAGTAAAATTTTATTAAAGGTACTAATACAATTTTATGTATTTTATTATTGATTATTTGATATTGCCTTAGGATAAATAAATAAATAAACATAAATAGTTAAAAATAGTTGTTTCGTTCTCTGTAACTTATTAATAGTACCCAATATTAATTGTACTCCGTTAATACAGAAAACAGTTAATAACATTTTTATATTTTGTTTCTACAGTTTTACTTTTTTGAAGATACTTTTGACGTAAATTCACTGTGATAAAAAAAAAATAGGTATAGTGGAGGCTCAAGTCAACCTGTAAGCTCCAGTCGAGGCTTTGCTTGTTTGATAAGTGAATTGTCACGCCTCAAACTTTTGCCACGTAAGCCTCTTCTCCAGTTACTTTAAAGATAAAAGTTCAGGATTCTGAGCTTCCCAGGCAGTCGAAGGCTTTAGATGCAGATAAGAGCGTGTTGTTTGAGCATCTGTTGTTCACATCCACCTATATGTGTTTATAATGCATACAAGGATTCTTGAAATGAATAATTCAGTTGCATATATTTTTTTCCTTGCTCGCTGTCAGGAGTAATGTTGAGTTACAAATCTCTTCATCACAGAAGGTGTAAGAAGATATTTCCCCGATGCAAGGCATCATCTGGCTACGTAAATTGTTGGTATTTTATTTATTTAAAAAAAAATATTTCACAGGAAGTTTTTATCTAATATTATAAAAGAGAAGTAACTATGTCTCTCTGTCTGTCTGTCTGTTACGTTTTCAAGACTAAACAGCTGAACCGATATTGATTAAATTTGACAAGGGAATACCATGTGTTATTAGGAGGAGATATGGTACAGTATATTTTTCGGTATAAATAACAAATTTGGCATTAAATTTTTAAACTTAACGTATGGTGACAGACAGACGGATAGCATGTCTCTGTAATGTTGCACCGGTCACCCGGGCTTTGTTTCTCTCGCAGCCAGTTTATGTATGACCTGTTGATAAATTTAATGTTCACACAGAACTTATTATATAGTACAGGCGTGGATTTGCGCTGCGCCAGATTATTATTTTGTCTTTACTTTAAACTTTTGCCATCAACTTATATTGTCTTCTTTTCTTGTATGCTTCGCATCCGTAAATATGACTTGGCAGATCACGAGCAATTTTTAAACATGTTGCAAATTGGTTCGCTTCATGAAACAGGTTCAAACGTGGAGTGGCATGGTGGTGGCTTCCCCATCATATTATTTATACACCGTATTTTTTTGGGACAAATTGTACGTAACTTACAGCTTTCTATATCAATAAAATACAAAGTCCATTCGTACGAAGTCGTGAGTATCCGCTAGTTTGTGTATGGTACTGGAGTAAGGCAATTGATTAATTTGCATCTGAACTCAAATGTAGGTGACAATGTTAAACCGTTTTCAGAGCCAGTGAAAAACGGTTATATTAACCTTGTAGCGATTAGAAACAACCTAAATGAAATAATCATATGCTTGACGTGATGAAACATATACAAAACGTATATGAAATGTAAAGGAAAACAGCTGAAATTAGTTTTTTCAAAATTTTCGGACTCTTAAAATATTCTGGGACAAATTAATAAATAGTCTACATTAGGAAATGTCGGTTTTTGTATTGAATAACAGAAATAACAGAATGTATCGTTTTCAAGGCATATTGGTAAACAGCATTATCACTGAAATAGAATGTTTCTGTCGTCCTGAAAACCTAAATCAGGCAAGTTTAAATATTGAGAGAGACAGCCATTACTTTAGTAGTGATATACAGTTACGATTATTCCGTATTCAGGTCGAAGTGTTACAGCCAGCCATCGTCCTTGGGCTTGTTTGTTTCGTCATACACGATCTGAAACTCCACATCAAAGTGGTCCCTGCTACACGCCTATGGACTAATTTCTATAAATTGTATAATCGGATGCTACAAATTTCGACGTTGTGGCGAAGGTTATAGAATATGCAACAAAAGCGTTGTCTCCGGTTCGTACAAGATATACGTGATATGTGCTGCCGCAAAATCTACAAACAACCACCTATGCTCCTCCAGATTCAGTGATTTTTTATGTTCTTCGGCAGTTGGTGAAATACCACGTCTAAAAATGGATCTCACATTTACTACCCCCTATACCCGTTGCCAGGAACTTACCGGGAAAGATGCTAGCAATTCTGTGGTTACTGGATAGGAGACAGACTCAAACTTTTCCAACTCTTCGAACTCATTCACAAAGGAGGTGGCTAATCTTCCACGTTTGCGCAATTGACCTCCAATAGCCATTCGAAGCCTGGGGTGTTTCACTAAACCAAATATAAGCAGATAGACATTAATTTATCTTTCAGTTTCACGCTTTTCTTCTGTCATCAGTCTTTCGACTGGTGTGATGCAATCCTCCATCAATTCCTATCTTCATCTCAACATACCCCTTGCACCCTACGTCCTCATTTATCTGCTTCATATGTTCTAATCTCTGTCTTCCTTTACAGTTTTAACCTTCGACTGTTCCATTCACTAACAAATTAACCAATCTTGTATGTCTCAAAATACGACCTACAATCCCGTCTCTTCTTTCTGTAAGGCTTTTCCACAAACTTCTTTTATCACCCGTCATTTCCAAAATTAGTTAATTTGATACTTAATCTGTCCATCTAATTTTCAGCATCCTTCTATTGCACCACATTTTAAACGCTTCAATTTTACTTGTTTCCGATATTGCTAAAGTCCATGTTTCGCTACCATGAAGTGCTGTGCTCCACACATAAGAATTTTAAAAAGTTTTTTTTCCAAATCCTAGCTCAATATTTTAAACTAAAAGATTTTTCATGAATGCCCTTATCAGGCAGTGCAATTCTTCGTTTAAAATCATTCTTGCTTCGGCCATAAGTTTTAATTTTACTTTCCAATTAGCAGAATCCACCAATTCCTCCTATCCCATCCGATCCTGTTTTTATAATTAATCTTCTATTATTGGTACCATTTATGCTACATTTCATCACTTCTGTTTTGGTTTGATTTACATTTATCTGAAACTCTTCTTTCAGTATTTTGTTCATGTAAGTACTCAGGCTAGTGCTCTATAATTCCTGAGAGGAATGGGCTATGTTGTATGACCTCTACATATGCTTTTATCTAACTTTAGCCATTGATTAGTCCGTAGTGCGAGTTCTTTGGAGAGCGAACTCTACATTTCCTTTCAAGTAGGTATGGAGTTCCGATGTTCAACACCACTCTGGTCGCTCTACATCTCCAAATAAATTTTTATCTTCGGTAGTAACTTAAAACTACGAGGCGTGAAGCCATTATATGTGTATACATCAAGTTACTTAGTCACATAAATTAGGGTATTTGCTTGTAGCATAGCAAGGTTGTCAAAACACCTCTTAGTGGTAGAACCTCAATTGTTTATAATTATGCCAGTTTACTATATAAGAATGGAGACTTCATTTCTTTCCTGACAGTGGCAGGTGATATCTTCTCTACTAGCTTTCGTTGGCATAGAAAAGTAACTAGCAAAACCTTGATTGACCTCCAGCCATCAGTCGGAAATTGCCGTTTCTGAGTTAGAATTTAGCCTCATTTCCGTAACATTGGTGAAAATTTGGCAGAATGGCTGCATTCTTTGCAAGGGAATGTAGAATATTTTCAGTATTTTAATATTCGTTCATAAATTTCCGATCCGAAAATGGTTACGATGACAGCCGGACAACTTCAGTATGGTAAACTTTGCAATCTTAAAGATTTGAATGAAAGGGTCGTTGAGAAATATGATGAGAAGCTACATTTTTTGAACATACTAGCTGATATCCGCGACTTCGTACGCGTGGATTAAGAATTTCTTTGCCAGAATTGATTATAAAAAGTTGTTGGTAGCGAAGGATTGGTCCCAAACAACACCAAGTCGTCATAATATGACCGGAAACCCATCACAATCGAACCTGTCTCTTGAAGAGAATCAATTTCACCACATATTTAAAAACAGAAAAACAAATGAATGTGAGGGGATGTGGAGGGAGGGGGATGTTAACTAAGGGCAGCTTTATTTCAGCTTGGACTTTTCATCTTTCATCAGCATGAGCATCCGATTCTTGGGTTCTAATAACTTAAGCTGCTTGTGCTCTGCTAGAGCTACAACTTAGACCAGTTTACGCCCACAAGGCATGTCAAAAAAGAAGGCAAAATAAATTGGTGCCAGAAACATTTAAGCAGACACAAAGCAATAGGACAGAGAAAATCGACATATATACTAAATAATACGTTTTTTCTCTAAACGAAATTTATTAAGAAATTATATACTAATACTAGCCTCGTACCAGCGACTTCGTACGCGTGGATTAAGAATTTTTTTTTCCAGAATTAAATATAAAAAGTTGTTGGTAACGAAGGATTGGTCCCAAACAATATCGAGTCGGCATAATATGACAGGAAAGCTATCACTATATCATTCTACCGTCGAACCTGCCTCTTGAAGAGAATCAATTTCCAATATATTTCTGTCACTATTCGATAAGATTTCAAAATTTCGTGACTACAACTGTTAATCATACTGGAAAAAATATCCTGTGACCTTCATACAGCTTTCTTTATAAAATTCCATCACAACGATATACCCAGATAGTCGTCAAAACGTAACGAAAAGACAGAGACTTACTTCCGTATTTATATTAGGATTACTGTGGTTCACACTCACACATTGACTGCGAACAACACCTGAGGGATCATTATAACGCAAAAAAGTGTACACCTACAAAATTGCAAGACTATCTACGATTTGCCTCGCATTGCACCCCTAACTTTATAATATCTCCAGTTTAACATTCAATACAAATAACCTACGGCCCAGGCCTGACTCTTACGATGAAAAACACTTTTTAAAAATCTTAGCCTTTACGGAGATTTGAACCGGAGACCACGACGCTCGTAAGCAAGCTCTTTAGCCATTGATCTGCCAGTTCACTACACAGAAACACGGTCTGGAGACGTCCGCATCCAACGTGTCTGCCTATCGCCGTATTTCGAAGTTATGAGACAACATGTGTTATTTATACAGATAATTTTTCAACAAAATGTAGACAGTATTTTTCTCCTTGTTACAAAGGATAAGTGTGCAAAGTTTCATCGAGATCAGATGAAAACTGTGGATTTGTATGAAGAACAAACAAATCAACAAACAAACAAACATACATTCTTCATTATATTTAAAGATTACTGTGGTTTACACTCACACACTGACTGCGAACAACACCTGAGGGGTCATTATAACGTAAAAATTGTACACCTACAAAATTGCAAGACTACCTACGATTTGCCTCGCATTGCACCCCTAACTTAATAATATCTACAGTTTAACATTCAATCCAAATAACCTACGGCCCAGGCCTGACTCTTACGATGAAAAACAATTATTAAAAATCTCAGCCTCCACGGAAATTTGAAACGGAGTCCACGACGTTCGTAAGCAAGCTCTTTAGCCACTGAGCTGCCAGTTCACTACACGGAAACACGGTCTGGAGACGTCCACATCCAACGTGTCTGTCAATCGCCGTATTTCGAAGTTATGAGACAACATGTGTTATTTATACATATAATTTTTCAACGAAATGTAGACAGTATTTTTCTCCTTATTTCAAAGGATATGTGTGCAAAGTTTCATCGTGATCGGATGAAAACTGTGGATTTGTATGAAGAACAAACAAACCAACCAACAAACAAACAAACATACATTCATCTTTATATATAGATACACTAAGATAATGCGCGAGAAGCATAGCTTGTGCAAGCGACGTAATATTACAGACTAACACACACATCCTTCTCTCCGTCCTATTCGATAAGTTCTCAAAATTTCGTGACCACAACTGTTAATCTTACCAAAAAAAAATGTCCTGTGCCCTCCCTACAGATCTTCATGTCAAATTCCGTCAATATCGGTATAGACATTCAGCTGTCAAAACGTAACATAAGACAGAGACTTACTTCCGCATTTATAGTATTACTACTGCAGATCACACACACACTGACTACGAATAACCCCTGATGGATCAATATAACGTAAAAAAGTGTACACCTACAGCATTGCAAGACTACCTACGATTTGCCTCGGATTGCACCCCTAAGTTTGTGATATCTACAGTTTAACCTTCAATCCGAATAACCGACGGGCCAGGCGTGACTCTTACGATCAAAAATAATTTTTCAAAATCTTAGCCTCCACGGATATTTGAACCGGAGACCACGACCCAAACATTATTAAGCAAGCGCTTTAACCACTGAGCTACCTGACCACTACACGTAAAAACAGTACAGAGACTTCCATATCCAACGCGTCTGTCTATCGCCGTTCAGTTATATTTCGAAATTATAAGACAACATGTATTACCTATACAGATAATTTTTTAACGAAATGTAGACAGTATTTTTCTCCTTGTTTCAAAGGATAAGTGTGAAAAGTTTCATCTAGAATGAAGTATCTTTTATTCTGATGGACTGGACGGAGTTTTCTGGCAACTCATTTCTTAGTAGTTGTTTAACTAAATAGAATTGTTGTAAAATAACACTCAATGTAATTTATTGTGCTTTGCGTTGTAGGAAAAAAATTCAGTGTTCGTCCTGGTCCAAGCTGAATTTCAAACTAACGACGAACTGAAATAATGACATCAGCAATATGATGTCACATAAAGCAAAGAAATTAAAAATAAATCCTAACACCTTACTTTGTGCGTCGTAATATTTGTTCGCAATCGCGATAAATGTGGAAATACTTTTGCGCATGAAATCATGTTTTCAGTAGCATTGCGCTCATTAAAACAACTTAAATGATTACATCATTAAAAAAATTAAATTACTCATATCGTCTGCTGTAATTTCAAATGCTTGTTATCATTCTGACCGAACTAGATATCAATCTCATCAAAACTTCAGCTGACACTGCTGTTAAAAAAAAATTCATCTTACATATCTTTGGACAACATTTTAAGGAAAACATCTATATCGAGCTAATATAAATAAATAAAAAGGAATCTATAGGTAATATCTTAATTTAAACGCAATACATACTTTTCTTTCGGTGTATTGGCAATTCATTTCTTCGTGGATGCTTAGCTAAATAGAACTGTTATTAAATAACGCGCATAACCTCTAATATTTAGTAGCATCTCTGGCCATTGTTAATCCAGCAACAAAGATTGCCTGCGTAACTTCGGCGTTGCGCACGTGGCTACACGATGACCAATCTTAGCCTTTTATTGGTATAGATGACGTAAGAACGTCGAGAAATTAATAAAAAAAATCACAAATTAACATCCATTTATATGTCAGGACCTTTTCGCTGCCGAAATGTTTATCGCGATTTAATAGTACGACCAGCAACTTCTTATTCACAGAAATCCAGTTAGTTTTTCTTCCTTACTGGTGATGTGTTAACTGTAGCATAATCGACTTACAAGAGAGTCATACATTAACAATCCGCGCGAAGGAAGATGCGGGCAATAGCTAGTTCCAGAGTAAGGCCGGAGCCTTATCTAGATAGCATCGGGTCGGAGAGGCAGAGTGGTTGTACTCCCGTCGTGTCCCACTTGACCCGAGCCCACCCGACCGTACCCGAGTGACCCCGGATATCGCCGGTAATTGAGTCCCCAGAGAGCAGCGTAGAGCGCTGAGCAGAGTAGAGATAAAGTCGAATGACTTGTCCCACTCCTTCCGTTGAAGCACTTAGCTTACGAGTGTTTTAGTGGACGGATGGCAAACTTCCGAATATTTGGAAACACTGTTCCTCAGTTACTTTAACGATCTAAATTAAAATTTAAAGAAACATTAGCCGATAAGTTGTTAAATAGAAGTATATTTTGTGAAATCGGAATTTGTAATTCCTGTCATCGGTAACAAATTTACCGAGCGCGGTGGGTGAGTGGTAGGCTCTGGTCTGACATTCAGAGGACGTGAGTTCGATTCCCCCATAGGTCAACCAGATTTGGGTTTTCCATGGTTTCTCCAAACCAATGCAGCCGAATGCCGGGATGCTTTTTTCAATAGCCCATGGCTGAATTCCTTCCCGTTCCTTGCTTCCCCCCCATACTTTCCCGACTTTAATTACACCGACGTTGACGACACCATACGCTAAAAAGGATAGCAAATTTAGAAATTAACCGGAATAAAATTTATTTTAAGTTATTCAATTCTTTGTGCATAATGTTCGTGAAACGTTCACGGGTATGAAGGCAGAGTAATGAGCGAAAATAAATACGTTTGCAGATGTTAATTAGCATTGTTATCTCACCAATGAATTAGGAGCTACGCTGCTAATGTGCTTACGATTTATATTTTCGTGTAGTTTTCAGTATAAACGGTTTCAGATTCCTTCAGATACACTGACGGTTTTAAGTTCTCAAAGCGAATTTTAGCAGAGTTTCAGAATTCCTTAAAAAATAGTGATGACATTAATTGTTCAGGGATATTAGATTGTGAGGAATCATTAAAAAGAGAAATTCACTGAAATTTTATCAGTTATAAATTCTGTTAATTCTGCTACATTTATGAACATTTTATGATAATCTGTAGTGATCGAAGACCAGCCTTCAAAGCCTTAACATAAAATATGAGTCATGAGATTATTCGTTTCTTAAATATTTACCAAATTAAAATGGTTAATAATTTCGTCCTATTTACCTCCTTGCTAGAATTGTGGAAGTAAAAGCGAGTGTCTGTCGTTTGTGTGTTTTTTAACAGTTCCGCCGCTCGTCAAGGTGTCGAACCAGCTGGTGGCGGCGCCTATGGGCAGTGACGTCACTATAAACTGCTACGTGGAGGCCTCTCCCGGCGCCATGTGCAGCTGGTTCAAGGACACGGGTGAGTTGTCGCCATCTTACTCACTTCAGTCTCAAGCCGATCTTTAACACAGCCCATACGAAAATAATTTTATTACTATCATAAGTTTCCACTTTTTCCAGCTTTTGTATCGTTTTTGTAAAATGTAACACGGAAGGAATATAACTGTGTAAGTAATTTCAGTCTTTGATCCCAGTTGTTCCCTTATTGACCAAAATGTTGATAAGTGAACTCGCTCTTCTACCTTAAAGGTGTTACAATTTTTGCATAGTGGATAAAAAGAATTGTGTGGTTTGGGCTATAGTATCAGGAAACGTATCTTTCCGTATCTTCTAAGCATAACAACTACCCTAGTTGAAGTGTCCAAGTATCGAAATAAAATTGAGAAGGCATTTCAATGCCGGAATTCAATCCAAGGGTAAGATGCTATATGTGACAGGAACAAAAACTGATAACTATTAATCAGCTTTCCGTTGCTTTTTATTGTAAGTAACAAAAATCAGTACGCTGCAGTAAGTCGTTGACTTCACAGGAGCACTAAAATATTACAAATATTTTGCTTAAATTTACTAAATTAATAAAAACTTGATTTAATCAAGCTCCATGGAATTTTCCTATTACCATTTCTTGTTTTTCATCTTAAATACTTTGACTGAAACGTGCTCTCCTATATAGTTTTGAATTTTACGAATTTTAATTTTAAATTCTTTCATGTTTTTTTTTTTTTTTTGCGGGAGTGGGCGTAATTTGGCAATTTATTATAATTCCTGATTCGTTTACATACAGAAGAAAACTGTCTCACTCCCGGCCCTGAAATCGAGTGCCAGCTTGTAGTCATAGGCATCTTTTTCTTTCCCTGCACTATTGTTAACTCTTCTACCAGTATTATTTCATTTGTATCTCGAAAGCTTTTACAGCTCATTCAAACCTTGTATTAAAAGATTGTTGTGAGGTAATAGGTATTCATTGCTTTGACATCCACAGTTATGCTTCCTTCGTATGATAGAATTTGGTTAGAATTTAATCAATATGCATTATCTCGGAAATCTCCGAATTTCAATTTCGGCAATACCGTAACTGATCAGAGAACACAGCTTCCCAATCAGTTCTTTCATGGTTTCACTATGCCTGTTTTTCAAATAAAAAAACTTTTAGAGGCAACTGTGAAATAAATAATATCACTATAATACGTAAAATAAACTTCCACGATAAAGCAATCAATCATTCATTAGTCTGCTTAAGTACCGCCCATGGTAAAATCGAACATACATTAGGATCCTACGAAATACATATTTTTTTAGGATTCATGCTCTCTATTCTGGGTGTGGAGTGTCATGAAATGAATAAAGACTTCAGCTGCAAAGCAATTTGATGATATATTCTTGTGTTACTTGACGAGACAAATCGAAAGTGAAAAATAGTTTTTTTTTGTAATATCTCGCTTGATTTTCAAAATTTCGACTGTAAAATATTAGTTGTAGCTTACAGTTCCTTGTACCGTTGGCGACGTCTTATATTTTCGTCCAGATCGCATTTCAACCAAACAACGTCAATTTTGAGATGGTATTACTCGAGAACTAAGCAAGATGTCGTAAAATTTTATTACAAACTTTCTATTTTTCTTGTGGAGTTACATAATCCCCATTACTTCAAACACCAAACAACCCTGACTTTTTCAACCAATGCTGAGATGATTAAAATTCACTGTCTGCCAATTACAGATTTAATACATTAACACGGCATCCCATCCGTTTCTTGCCCTTTAATAACTATAGCATTAACGGTGTTCTATCATTTGCGTAATATATCATGCGGAGTAGTTACCTGTTACAATTTACTGACCTAGCCCTTAATTTCAGTGTTACCTGCTTATAAGTTAAGGAGCTGACTAAAAGGCACTTTTTCTGTTTGCAGACAGCAAGTTGTTGCCAAGTGACAAGTACTCTATGAGCGAGACTCCGTCTGGATACTCACTCACAATGAACCTGACGATCCGCTCGCTGCAGATAACCGACTTCGGCAGCTACGTCTGCGCGGCGTCTAACGCACTCGGTCGGGCGGAAGGCAACATCCGACTGCAAGGTTCGTACTATGTGCAGATCGCTTCTCAACACTTCTTCTAGGCTTTTGATATGGTGATAATCTGCACACAGGCGTGATGACTATAGAGTAGGGGGCTTGCTACACTTTGGCAGCTTTCTTGGGAAACTTACTCATCGATGTAAGCGTTAGTACACCTTACTATTTTGTGTGGATAACTGTGATATATTTACGTTGATCGTACTGTATTGTTTACGTCGTGAATGAATGAAAGTTGAAGGAAGGTAGAAGGTGAAACCAGGTGCAGTGAAATTCAGATATACTCTTTCAAAAGACACAGAGTTTGCAAAGCTTAACGTCCTTATCTGACGGACGAATCAACATCAACAGTGGCTTATCAATTGTGGATTGGTATTTAGCGCAGGACTTTAATTCAAAATCTGGTGTGTAGGAACTGTGCACTACCCTGCCGGCCAAGTTCTGATGATGATGATAAATTTTTTTTCTACTGCCAGATTTCGAACCAGCTAGTCCGGTCGCCACACGGTGCTGCAAACACTTGAGCCATCGTGGTAGGCGTTACAGTATGCATTCATAGTAAAATGAGAGAGAGTGAAGAACTACCTGAGACTTAATTCAGTTGAGTAAACGAGATGTTAGCGACTCTACCGGCGTAGGGGTTAAAAGTATTGGCCTGGAATTGCAGCGGTTGGCTGTTCCATTACACGGGCCTACCTACTTAAGTGATACAAAATAATTTAAGTGATCGCGTCAAACAGCCGACACGCTTCAATTAACACCTCATCAAAAGTTTGACTTTCAACTAAAAATCTGTTGGCTTTACCAAACTCGCGCTTTTATATTGGCTTATATACCAGGGGTGGCCAACCGGTGGCTCGCGGCCCGCCTTGAATATTTCTCCGGCCAGCCAGACTCAAAACACTTTAACAAAATATATTTAAAATGATGATCAAAGTAGTGAAAACCAATTTTAACGAATATATTATTTCAAAATTTATTTCATTTACATTTATTTATATCGTTTTTAGTGTTATAAATTTATTTAAAACGTGCGTTTAGTAGAATTATTATTATATTATATTATCTATATTACATGTAAGGATAATAGTAAACACAATAATAATAACTCATTACGAATCAATTTTCTATTCCAAAAAAAGTCTATAGTGGGTCTAAATCTAATATGGGGATATATGATTTTATATGCGGTCCGCGGAGTTATGATGCATTTCCAAAGTGGCCCTCAAGATCATTTGGGTTGGCCATCCCAGTTATATACGATAGTGATGCAAAGGAAAAAGTAAATTATATTAAAGTGACTAATTTGGAGTAAGACGATTTAAGTACAGTATTATTGAAACACAATTTACCAACTCAACTTGACGAACAACTTCGTGACTTACTCAATATTTGTCTGCCAAAAGTTCCTGACCTCACTTCAGCGGAAATAACTTTTAGATGAATCCGTAGTTACACTACAATTTGATACATACTACAGTTTAGCCTCTTATATGTGAAGGCAGGCTTTCCAGGCGAATAAATGGCAACAAAACTTCTCGGGTTTGCAGCCGGATTTTATTAAAAGTGATAAGCTTTCGGCTACTAGCTCCGTAGCCATCATCAGGTCAATTATATACTGGCGATCGCCTGTACATAATTGACCTGATGATGGCTACGGAGCTAGTTGTCGAAAGCTTGTCGCTTTTTAATAAAATCCGGCTGCAAACCCGAGAAGATTTGTTGTAGTTTAGCTTCTTCTTAGGTAATTTTTTTTAACTAAATAAAACTAATAAAACTGCATTTTTGTATTATCTCAACATCTATCATTTCATTATGAATATTATGGATATACGCGGTATAGCAAAACAAAAGGAAAAACCACTGGTTGCCTAGTAAGGACTCCTGCTGCCATGGCTCAGTTCTTGAGACCGATAGCATCGCCCCTACGCTATAGGTTTACAAACTGGTGAGGCGCTAACACCACATACTTTGTGAGTTTCCTCTGAGAAACCGTTGTTAGTACTGAGAAGCAGACATTTATTTTTTTTAATAATAAAACTGTGGTGGGTGAATTTTTCTGTCGACGGGAAGGTGTCGTGGTAAGAAACACTTTGGAAACTTACACTATGGTACAGCTACCGTTGCCGATGCTGATGATGACACTTGTTTGCACAGTGCTGCACCTGCCACCCAAGACGACGACCGCCGCGACGGACGCTCACGCGCTGCCGACCACGCGCAAGAAGCTGCTGCCCCACCACAAGGACGCGCAGGCGGCGCACACCAAGCGCAAGAAGAACCGCGATCCGTCCGGCACGGCTGGTGGGCAGCAGGAGGAGGGGGGCGTCGACGGCGGCGGCAAACGGCGCACTGGGCGTCCGCAGCCGAACCAGCAGGTCGACGACGGGAGTGGACAGCTGCCGCCCGCCTTCGCCGCCATGCCCTCCGCCTCCACGCCGCCCCCAGCGCCCGGGGGCCTGTCGCACCAGGCCGCCGCCACCAGACCGACGCCGCTGTTCTACCCCCGCGGCGCCGCCACCACCGTCAACACCCTGACTCGTCTTCCATGGCTCTCGCCGCTGGTGGGGGTAGCTCTAACGACCGCCCTCTGGATCGCACCTGCAGCCTCGCTGTAGGCAACCCGCAGTGCGAACGACAGAGGACGCCGCGTCTGTTTGCGCGACACATTGGGGATCAGATTCCTATAATAGACGTGCTACGCTGTAAGAGTCCCAGGAATGAATTCTTCTCTTCTTCAGACGGATAACGGCTCACAAACTTAATTACTCGGATCCAAAGTACCCTCAATGTGTTAGAAATAAAATTTCTTACTGCGCTATTTTAAACTCAAGCATTTATTTTCCTCTATAACTTCATTCTTTAAGCTTTCTCTGATATTTCTTAACATTTTTCGGACTCTTACGAAGTCGTATTTAAACTACAATAATTTAAGTACTTGGTGACGTATGTTTTGGCCCTGACAGACTAAAATGTTGTTTCCTTTTTATTTTCAGCTCTCATTCTCTCGCAGCAAGTATATAGTTTTCGTTTGTTTTAATGATAGAAGTAATTTTGAAATTAAGTAATGTCTGTTATGGTAATATTTTTCAATATCTTGATACTTTCCCGAACAGCAGAAACCTAAAATAAACTCTAACTTGTTCTCGTATACCTTCTGCTACGCGACATTGTTCGAGTAGAAATTGTGTATAAATCACATAAAATAATTCAACATGTGACGCATATGAACTGTGTATATTTAATTCTCGACACTGCAGGAAGGATTAGAATAAATCAATTCCAAATTTGCGAGTTGTTCAATGTCCTCTCGTAGAAGATCATATCACTCTACGAACTGCGTATTAATCTATAGTTTCGTAACAGGAAGGAATTGTATTATTGACGGAGAGAAATGTTTACATCCTTTCACAATTCTAATTTCGATTCTATAAATTTTTTTAAATCTCTTTTCACCTATGACGATAAAAGTATTACTTAGTTAGCCCCTCAGGCTGAACGGGATTAATTGCGTTGAGCTCCTCATTTCCCTAGTTATGCTTACATTAGAACGGAGATTGTGTAGCCAAAACCACGTTCCAACCACTTTACCCTTCCAGGATAAACTCCCTTTGTTTCTGTTGATGAATAGCTCAGTGTCATTTGGCGGCCGTTCCAGATGTTCACGTGAATCTAAGTCCAATGACCACTTTGAAATCACTACGACTTAACTACCAAATTTTATCGAATTAGGCTCCGTTTCCTCTTGACATTGGTGTTGTAATTCTCCTCTACTTTGAAATTACCTACAGTTATTCCGTAAATATACTTTAAAGCATCTGACTTATCATCTCTCCGAATTCGCATTACTGGGAGTTGTACACCAGAAAACGCCGAAAAAGAAATTAAAAAAATATTTGCAAACTTATAACAGTGCAACGTCTGGAAACTGAAGACCATAGCGAGAAGATCTTATTATAATTATAGATTTTTTGTAAGTAAAATATATACATATATATTCTTATACCATTCCCAATATTATGTCCAATTGTTTTTGTGTGTTTTTAAAAGTAAAAAGAACTACATTACGTGTTACAATTGCTGAAGATTCAAATGCAATTAGACAGACAATCAAAATGTTTTACATATGTTGCGTAATAAATCAACGAAGCTATTATTACACATCGTTTTTGAGATTATATATTGTTTCTTTAAATGGCAAGAAACGCTTAGATAAAATGTTTAAAACTATATTCTCTATAATGTTAAAGAAATTTGTCTTCTTTTGGCATTCAAAAAAAATTTATTTTTCCTTCTTGTGCCATTTAAAAAATTTCATTTAATACTGCAAGTGATATTTAACATAAATTTGATATTTTAATTCAAGTATTTGTTATTTGAATGTTATATATTTTAGAATTTGTTTGTGTCATCTTATATCGACTATATTATATGTTAGCTGTAATGATGCTGTAACAAGCCGTTAAGACTCTACCTGAACAGATTACCTTGAATGTCCTTTCAGAAAGGTGTAATCATTGGACAAAATACTTTTCGGAGTGCTCTTGTTCACTGCAAGTCCATGGATAATCTGATAAATCTATCGAAGAAACTTTTTATTCACTTCGAAATAATCATTGAATTTAAGTGGTTTTGTGTTAACAACGGATACAGCATCACCTCTTCTTATGAGACACCATTAATTCTTTGGAATAAACTGGAAATCCTCCCCTCTTACTGTATTATTGTCCGCCTTTCAGAGTCAAGTTTAAAGTGTTTCTGAAACCTTTAAAATTTTATTTCTTTATTTGTAAGATTATTTAAGAAAGAAAATATTTTTCAGAATGATATATTATCAGTGACAGGAACATTACGCATCACCGAAAAAACAGTTCCTTTGTTGTTTAATGGATTATAATTCGACTAGATGATTTCAAAAGAGCTATGTACTCAAACGTGTAGTTTCTAATGGAAAGAAGACAATAATGTACATTTCTCTTGATCTGATTATGTATTGTAGCTAATATTTATACAATAAATTTTGAGAAGTTGAATTTAATTACGGTTACGAAACTAAGACTTCAGTTGCAAAACCTGTTTTTCCGCTTGATATACAACAACCCTTAAATAAATGTTTTATAACTCTCCAATTTAAATGAGTTTATAAAACGAACAGAGATAGTGTGTGGAAAGGGATAAAAGGCGCTGCTTTCTTTAATAAAGTTACGTACCTGCAAGTTTTCTTTAACCATAGAGCTGTTTGTCTAAAGTATTTTTTCTTAAATAAATGTTCGTAATTAACTTCTTCAAAAATATTGTTCAATTATTTGGTTTCAGTGTAGACACTGTGTTCAATGATACAGCAATTAGAATGATTTCAACAGTAATATTCGTTAAAATTTGATATTAAAAGTTTTGAAGTTAGTCTACAATTATATTTGTATAACAGAACGAAGTAATCTGCATAGAAGCGAAAACATAAAAACATGTATATGTGTATATTAAAAGAAGTGTATTTGTCATTAAAGTTTATACATTTAAGTTTTAGTTAGAACTGAAGATATTGCAGCCCTTTCTCATCCCCGATAAACTGTCTATATAAATCCAATAATCCATTACCATAAATGTTAACGTAATTCCGGTAGACAATTGTCAGAAAATAATACATTACTTAAAGTATTTTTAATGTAAAACTTTTTGTTGAAGGTGAACAGTTTGTAACATTAAAAATTACAAATAATTTACTGCTTAAAATCCGGATTTCAGCAATATTGCAAACTTATATATGATTTATAAGTTATTGCTTTCTAATTTTGTTTATCGAACAAACCACTTTATTTACTTAACACATCTATGGACACACAGGGAAACATATCATAATTTGTTTAGTTTTATTTCTGAGTTTAGCAGTGTGCTATATTTTTGTGTAACTATTACGTATCACTAACGATACTTTATTACAACTAGCGGTTCTATATGTTTAAAGACAATATTGTACACCATGTAACGGGTAAAATTTTTAATGTATCAATAAAGAGTTTTGATGATGTTATAGACTTTGAGTAATTTGAGAGCACTTCAGAACTCCACTAACAACAGCTTTTAAACGAAAACAATCATTTTCCGTAATAAATATATCTAAAAATTTACTTTAAATTAAATACATTGCCAAAAACATACCGAAATTGCGATACTATTACATAAAAAATGATGATGTTTCGTCGTGGCACTGGAAATACTATAAGATTACAAAACATATTGACTAGATTCTTATTGTTTTGAAATCCTTTAATTTTCAATTCCAAAAGAAGAACTATCATGTTTAAAACATTTATATGTTACTACTAAGATTTTAGAAATTGACAACTTTCGTAACAAGAAAGCTATTTAATGGAATAATTAAAAAACAACATTGTTTACTTCTTACATAAAGTAAAACGTATCGCTTTAATAAAGATAACCCCGCAAAATCCTGAATATCGCTGCTGCATATATTTTAAAACATTTTGAATATTACTTACAGTACTATTGTGACAAATGCTATAGTACTAAATTTTATCTATTTAATTATATGTATACATTTAATACATATTCCTTAAGTATGTACCAAATAAATACTGAATTGGTAAACCAACGTGAGTTAACCTCAGCCCATTTATCCATGTGAAACTGGGAACGACCAACACTGTTGTTTAATAATCTAGAGAACCATAATTAGATTCCATCATACCCCATCAGCCTAGGGTGAGGTCTCTAAATTATTTCTAAAAAGGTACTTATCGCATTGAACTGGGGCTAATTTCGAATGCTAATAACGACCCTGTAGGCGAATATATTTTCCACTGTGTTGATCCAATGGTTCTATGATGTTATATGTATTGCACCAACCACCGTTTAATTTTCATAACTAAAAACACTATTATCTCATGTATTATGACAGATTATGGAATCAAGGAACGGTGCACAAGGTAATCACGTTTCAAAATAGCTTCGAATGTTTGCAGATTTGTGATTGGAGGAAACTTTCCTCATATTCAGCGTAGACATGAGAATGAAGAACACTGAATCTTTTTTTCCTTTACGTTTTACACCTAGTCGACGTCATTAGCGACGGGGGCAAGGAATGGGAAGGAATCCTATAATGCCCTTTTTGAAGGAAACATCCAGGCATTCGCCTGGAGTTATTTGGGGAAACCATAGAAATTTCAAATCTGGATTCCCCGACGGGGATTCGAACGTGCGTCCTCCAAAATGCGAGGCCAGAGCGTTATCCACTCAACCACCACGCCCGGTAAACCCTGAACTATTTGATAAGTGGACACAAAAATCATATTCAGCAATCGCTAGTCCATAACCGTTTGCTTTACATAGGCAATCATAATATAAGCTCTATCTGACCTTTTTGTTTTGTTTGGAACAGTTACACCTATTAACTCACGTACGTGATATTTTCACCACATTTCTCAGTCAAATGACTTCGGACGTCTTTGGGCAACATTCCACGCAAGCTATTTAAATGACACATTACACGTTGCTCTTCTAACTCCAACCGTCGTCGTATCGGTTCTATATACTGAAAGTGGTATTTTAACATTCTTGAAACTCTGTTGTCTATGCCTTACGAACCTAAGCGAAATCAAATATTATTGAATAACAGATATCACCTTCTTCTCCAAACGAACAATGTTTATATATTTAAGTTTAAAAATTCGTCATTTCTCAAATAAATATTACAGTTTCCAGACACAAGTGAGTCAACTTTCAGAGAGGTTATGCCTAGCATTATTTGTAATTATAGTGGTCTTTTCCAGCTGCGAGAATTAATATTTCTTTCGTGATGCTGGTTTCTGTGGCAACACAACAATGTTATATATTAATCGTAATTTAGTTGATGTACGTAACATTTTGTTACCAAGCTGATCATATTACATTCAGAAATTTGAAAATGATACCTTAAATTTTTTGAACATGAGTCTGAATGTGTGTTGTTGACCTCAAGAACACTCACAATCATTGTTAGTCTTTTTTTGTATAATGTGGCCACGCATTGGGGAGGACGCGGATGTGAATTCCCGTCTGGCCATTCAGATTTTGGTTTTCCATGGTTTCCCCAAACCATTACAGGTTAATGCCGGGATGGTTCCTTCAAAATGGTATGGCCGACTTCCTTCCCGCTCCTTGACCCAAAGACCCCAGTGTTATCTCGCCTCTAATGGATTTTAAAGCTAGAAGCAAAAAAAAAAAAAAAAAAGTTTTAACTGCGGTATCGGCATACTAAAAAAAACTATAATGAATTATTAATCTAAATAACTCAGTTTGCAATACAGTAGTTTTTCCTC
>JARYHS010014585.1:0-12989 GCA_031002005.1 Vandiemenella viatica
CACCCATAAGCGTGACGAATTTTTGGTATTTAATGGAAGGTTAGAGGTTACAAAAATATTACAGTGCTTTGTTACAGAAACAAACAGAAGGTAAACTCATTATTACGCTTTTATCTTGGTTGTGCTGGTGGAACCGCGTCAATTTATCGAAACCTAATGTTTCGGCCATCATAACGCGGTTCCACTTGGACAACCAAGATAACATCGACAACGACCACGGAAGTCTGCGCACCCACATTATTACGCACACAAACGTCCGCGCAAGTGAAGCGTCAGGAAAATGTTAGTTGCTAGTATACCCGATGCCTAGTGAGCTGATGGACGTACCTGTTGCAGGCTGTGGGCTCCGCGGCTGGAGGCCCGATCTTCGTCGGAGCCTCAGCTGTCTCGGCCTGGGGGTGGCTTCCCTCCGGGACTGACGGTAGACCAACTGCCCCGCTACCGCCGCCGCCGCCCCCCGGAACACTTCTGCCCCCGAGACAACCTGCGACCGCCGCCACACGGAGACCAAGCTTCCTTCAAGGCGGTCAAGTCCGAGTACCGCAGGCGCTTCCTCTCCTACCCTCTGCAGGTCAGTACACTGCTAAAGACAATATTAACAGCACAAAATTTACATTTCACAATGTCACATTTAAGTATACTCTGAAGAAACAGTATCGAATTGTTTTTGCATGTCATTGTACAAGTACATTTAAAAAAGAAAAAGACGTTTATTTTTCTGGTTACTAAGAAATGTATAATTTAAAAACGATTAAATATTTTACACATTGTTTCTAACAAAAATGATAATTTTATCACATTTATTGCTACATTTTTGTAATAACCTACTTTTCGTGTACACTTTCTCTGATTGTTTAATGTTTACCTGCTCCTCATCTTCTGTTGAAATTTGTTTTTAGATTGCGACCTGTTTCTAGTAACTACTACAGGAAACGGAACTTAAAAAAAAAAACACACACACACACACGGCTAATAAATAAGTTAGAAAATATTTTTTCTCGTAGGCTTTATACAGGAGTTCATCTGAGTACGCCTTTTTTTAAAAAAATGTTTTATTGACACTTGGCCTGTTGGCCATACAGTCAAGATACATTATATTTAGTACTGCATCTTTATATAAATACATACATGCGCCCACATTTATATATACGCATTACACATACTTACAGGTCACCGTTCATTAAACCTTTTTAAAAATAAAACAGTAACCTCTGTAAAGAATAATTGTTTGAAAGATTGAGTAGTAGAGTGGGTTTTACGAGGTTATATTTCTATATGGTTTCTTGTTATGAAGTGCACCATCTTCTGGTATATTGTGATATTTTCTAGAGCAAGGAGGTGGCCTACATTAACTGGATAACTTATGTCCCAATGTTTTAGGTCTTTCCAGAAAGTGTCTGTTTCTTCTTTGTAATTGTTGCATCCGAAGAATAGGTGGTTTGTATAGGCCTCGAATTTCCCGTCGCACTGACAAAGTAGGGAGTTTGCTAAATTTATTTTGTACAAGTGGCTTCTGAATATGCGGGGGCAATAAGTTACTAGTTATGACTATCAATATAATGCAATGACATATGGTACGTAGGCATGTCAATCGATTTAGTGGCTTTAAATGACATGAATGACTTTAAACACTTACGTTATTGCATTTTATTCAGGTTCCTCTTGATCCATCTAAGCTGCCGGGCTCTTGTTACATTACATTCGGTTCGCCTTAGAGAGAAGCAGTCTCTCCACGCATAGATCCACTGAATGGTTAGCCAAATCATAACGACCACCAATAACATATAACTGTTAGTTCTTTGATGGGGACTACCATCTTCATTTCTTTACGTAGTTCATCTCCCACAAGCACACGCAACTTCACGGAACAATTCCGTCCGCATGACTGCCCTGATTACTTGCTGAATAAATTGTAAACGAAAACAGTGTCTCGACTGCAAGTAGATGCATCTCCTATTGAAAGCGCCTTCGCTCTGTCCTCGCTTGCCAGGTTGGCAGGTCACTCATCCTGCTGTGGATATTGCACATCCTCACAATGCTGAGAGCGATTCTCGTGTCTCGGACATAAACAACGTTCACTTACCGATGTAGTATATTGAGATATTTTAACTATAATATGTTCTAACTTTCGTTCGGGATAATTTTTCTCAAGCTGCAGCTATGTAATATAATTCCACCCAACGAGGCAGAGCTCAAGGTTGAGCAAAGTCACTTCCCGTGGGAAACAGTCCCCCTACCAAGGTAACCGAGAAAGCCCTTAGCCAGGGATTTTAGACGAATAGGATTAAGTCACATGACTTCTCCCCACCACGTTTCTACTCTGGAGAGCGCAGTCTAGAACGGCCTCCGGGGCAGTCGTTTCGCCGATTCAAAGGATGGACCACGTCGCCATACGGCATGCAGATTTTATTAGGTAATGGCTAATGCAGTTTATACCCTCTGGCTGGCTGAGAAAGAATATCCCGAGTGACAGGATTTTATTAGTAGCAAATGCCTTTTATGAGAGCTAGTTTATGCAGTGTTTTTCATTTATTTCAAGTGTATGTCTATGTGCCCATTTTTACTGAAGTATTAAAGTCACTCAATTCTTTCAACTACATGTTTTCATTTGTATCGCTGATTCCTGCTCATTACTAGCTATAAGTGTGGGCAGAACGTAGTCACTCTGATCTTATGGCCACATATCTTCGAAAGCTAATCGAGGAGTGGTTGATCAGAGACGAATCCAAACTTTGGCCGTGGTGACTAGCCGCTCAGTTACTACAGCCGCATAAAATGGTGTCAGATTCTGGGGTAGATTACGTAAAATCAGTGATCGATGATAGCAGAAATATTGGGAAAGTATTTTCCTATTAGTACGGCAAAGGGATAAATATTCTCTTTCGCTGTAAAAACCATTTCTTATGTGTAGCAGCCGCAGAGGGTAAATGCAAAGCCAGAAACAGTACGAAGAAGTCAGTATTGCAAAGTAATTTTCGACGCTACAAGGAGCGCGAGTTGGAACCGAAACCGGATACTGCAAGCAGATAAGAAGAGAGCTTCGAGGAGTTCGCAATCCGCCGGAAAGAGGGCAGCACGGACCGAGTCCCAGCAGCCAGCGCGAGAGCAGTGGAGGGGGTGACATCGCCAGCAGCCAATAGGACGACGACGCCACCACAACACGCGCGGTCGGCGCCAGAATTCAAGTCTCGCAGTCTCAACCCAGCAGAACAGTGAGTAATACGCAGTGCGCAGTGTTTCACGATGAATACCGCAACGAGTGAAGTAGGTGTTGAAGAGAGCAGTGCGGGAAAGCTCTCAGTTTCGGAAGCATTAAAGTTGATTCCAAATTCGTTTAGCGGAGATAAAGAAGAACTGCAGCCTTTCATTGAAAATGTTTCAACTGCATTTAATTTAATTGCTAAGCAAGATCATGATGTTCTCCTTCATTTTGTAAAGTCAAAGATCACTGGCCAGGCCAGGGGGAAATTGCTCGTCCGAGCTTTACCAAAACATGGGATTCTGTAAAAGATATCTTGATTGAAAACTATGGGGAGAGGCGTTCATTAGATCACTATGCTTGTAACCTTTTTGCAGCTCGTCAGGGTAAAGCAGAACCGATTGTTGAATGGGCCGCGAAAATCGATAAATTATCACATGACTTTAGAAATGCAGTAGCTAAAGAAATTCCTGAAGAAGATGTAAAAGGGTGCCTCACTCTCGTTGATCGCCTGAGTCGCATTACGTTCATTCAAGGGTTAAGTAATGACAGAATACAGACAGTAATTAGAGCACGGGGTTCCACTATCACTTTACCAGTAGCTGTTGAATTAGCACTCGTCGAAGAAAGTGCATTGTTGTCACAGAAAGAAAAAGCTGTTATAGGGCGTTCAGATACACACACAACACAGAGTAATGCCATGAAAAAATGTTTCGCTTGCAATAAAAGTGGCCATATTAGTAAAGAATGTAGGAGCCAACCCGTTTGCCAAATCTGCAGACAAAAAGGTCACCTAGCCATATCATGTAAAGCACGCACACAGTTCAGAAGAATTAGTTATGTCACTTGTGCATATTGCCATAGAAAAGGACATATGATTGCAGACTGTAGAGTAAAGAAGGCAGTTTGTTATAAATGTAATCAGATCGGGCATTTCGCGTCACATTGTCGCAACAATGACACAACACAAAAGGCAAACAAAGGTTCGGGAAAACGAGCGGAGAGTGTGAGAAATGGCAGCCACTCTTACACTCGTCAATACGGCAAAATACATACCGTAGGCTGTGAACATGAAAATGATTTTGTTAAGATCGCCTGTGAGCAAGTAAACAATGGGGAATTATTCTTTCTTCTTGACACGGGGGCACAGCTGTCCTCTTATACACAAGAATGCATTGCAAATCACGTTCAAATAGATACAAAGAAAACTTTAAGTATTAAGGGAATTATGTCACACACAGTGAGAACCAAAAGGAACCTATTGTTTTGCAACTAAAAATAAGTAATCAGTGTTCATTAAGCATGAGTTTCATGTGGTTGAAGAGTCTGTTGATATAGTTAAAGAGGGGTTAATTGGGAGAGATCTTTTAATCAAACAGGGAGCTATAATTAACTATGAAAACATGTCTGTATGTATCAGTGGTCATTCTATTCCAATACTAACAGAATCAGAAAATATTAGTGGCCTAGTAAGCGGGCTAGAGTAGTCTCAAAGGGATCAGACAACTCAAGAGGCCAAATGTTCTCAAGTGAAGGGAAACATAAACACAGAGGTACCGCCACAAAACTCTCGCAAAAGACGAGGAAAACGTGTAAACAAAAGGAATAGGCATAGCAACAAAAACACAATTAATGCTCAAAACAGTAATGAATCCACTACACAACATATACAGAATGAACAACAGGAACATAAACAAACTGTAGAAGTATCTAATCGGAGAGATGCTAGTAATTCAAGTCACAATACAGATAGTTTTAAAGCAGTTGAATAACAGTTCTAAAGGCACAAAAGAATTTGCAAGTCTTCCGGAGGATTACACAGTAAGTTTAGGGCCAAGAGAAGAACGCATTTTACGAGTCAGGTGCAATGCCGAAATTGTGCAGAAGCTATTGTAAACAAACATGAAATTATTCAAGGTGTTTTCATTCCTGAATCATTGGTCAAAGTAGAAAATGGTACTTGTATTTTATCCATGTTAAATACCAGGGAGGACAGTGTTGAATTTTATTGCGGAGCATTACAGGCGCAGCCATATTGTGCGGAGAGCGATATGACGTCAGAGTCACGTGATCCGCCAGCTGACCACCCGTCCGCCATTAGAGTTGTAGAAGGTAAACAAACAACTAAGCACGTGCAACCAACACAAGGGAAATCACGCACCAGCTTATTAATGGAAAATTTGAGGCTAGATCATTTGAATGAAGAAGAAAAGCGATCCATTCTAGAACTTTGTTTATTGTACAATGATATATTTCACCTCCCAGGAGATAAGTTGACACACACCAACCACAGTCACCCCATGGAAATCAAATTAAAGCCAGAAGCACAAGGTACAGTCATCAAACAGAGATCGTATCGAATTCCAGATACTATGAAAACCCATTTTACAGAAAGAAATTGAGCAAATGCTTGAGAATGAGATCATTGTTCCATCAACTAGCGAGTGGAATTTCCCAATACTTGTCCTACCTAAGAAACCCGATGCCAGTGGTCAACAACGATACAGAATTGTGGTAGACTTTCGCAAGTTAAATGAAATCACTGTAGGAACTGTTTTTCCGCTTCCACTAATTTCAGAAATCTTAGATTCATTGGGGAAGGCAAAATACTTTTCTACCTTAGACTTAGCTCAGGGGTATCACAAATTTTGATTAAAGAATCGGATCAACCGTTAACTGCATTCAGTGCAGGTCAAGGTCACTTCATGTTCAGAAAATGGCTATGGGCCTTGCCTCCGCACCCGCAAGTTTCCAGTATCTAATGACAGTCGTTATGAGTGGTCTACAGGGTGATCGATGTTTCGTGTACCTAGATGACGTAATCTGTTTTGGACCAAACTTGGAAGCACACAATGAGAGGTTAAGAGACATTTTTGACAGATTAAGAACACACACACTTCGCCTTCAGCCAAACAAATGTAACTTCTTACAAAAAGAGGTCACCTATCTGGGACACAAGTTGACAGAACATGGAGTTTACCCAGACCCACAGAAAATTGAAAAAGTCAAAAATTATCCAACTCCACAGACAACAAAACAATTGAAAACATTCCTTGGGTTTGCAGGTTATTATCGCCGTTTCATAGAGAACTTTAGTAAGATAGCTAAACCTTTATATGAATTATTAAAGAAAAATGTTCCATTTGATTGGAGTCCAAAAACTGAGAATGCTTTCCAAACTCTCAAGGAGAAATTGATCTCAGCACCTGTTCTAGCGTACCCAGACGAAAATCTTCCATACATTATTAGCACAGACGCGTCTCAATATGCCATTTCAGGAGTACTTTCGCAGGGGCAAATAGGCTCAGATAGACCAGTCGCATATATTTCCAGAACTTTAAATAAAGCAGAAATTCATTATTCCACATCAGAACGAGAGGCACTCGCGGTTACGTGGGCGATAAAGCAATTCAGACCTTACGTCTTTGGCAGACATTTCACGGTCTATACTGACCACCTCCCCCTTACTTGGATTTTTAGTGTTAAAGACCCATCTTCTAGATTACTAAGATTTCGCTTAAAACTTGAAGAATACAATTACACAATTGTTTATCGCAAGGGAAAATCAAATACAGTTGCAGATGCACTTAGTAGAATTAGGGAAGTAAGGGAAGTACAAGAATCCACCCAACCAGACCACTGTCACAGATGAAACAATGCAAACAGAAGAAGAAACACTCACATCCACAGTAGATGCACAAATCCAGACAAATGAGGAGGAATTTCCAACACTAAATGAGGAAGAAAAACTAGCCATACTTAAGGAATACCATGACAGCCCCATCTCTGGACATCTAGGTGTAAATAAGACATATGAGCGAATTAAGAGATACGTTCAGTGGCCAGGGATGAAGTCTTATATAGAAAATTATGTCAAACAGTGTGATAGTTGCCAGAGGAACAAACACTTAGTACCACCAACCCGTATGCCATTAGAAGCTTACAAAGAATACCTGAGCATGTATTCGAACGTTGTGCAACAGACATTGTTGGCCCAATGCCGTTGAGCAACAATGGGAACAAATATGTGTTGACATTTCAGGACGAATTGACCAAATTTATAACTGCAATTCCGATAGCCAGACAAGATTCTGATACAGTGGCTCGAGCATTAGTCTTAGAAGTAATCCTACGCTTTGGATCGCCTAGCATTCTTCTGGTCAGATAACGGATCGTGCTTTATCAGCGAACAATGCAGAAAGTATGTAAATTATTAAGGATAAATAAAATCCAGACGTTGGCGTATCGGCCCAATCAAATTTTGTGGAAGCGCCACCGTAGTCTTTCAGAGTACTTGAGGCATTATATTGACAAGAATCAGAGCACATGGGATGATTGGTTACCTTATTTTGTATTTGTGTATAACACTAGTGTTCACAGTGCAACAGGGTACACGCCACACGAGCTAATGTTCGGTAGAATACCAAATATACCAGGGGTATTACAAAGTGATCCAAAGGAAGTTCACTTATTCATATGATGAGTACGCAGATGAGTTAAAAAGCTATCCTACAACACTACACAAGCAGGCTAGAGAGATCATCAGGGACTGAAAGAGAAAAACAAAGAATATTACGATAAGACACAAAATCCACGAGAATTTGAAATTGGAAGCAAAGTTTTGCTAAAAGATGAATCTGTTCGCAGAGGTATGTCTCAGAAGCTTGACAGTGGGTTACAGAGGACCTTTGTTGTGATTGGAAAACGAGCGTGAGTGTAACTATTCAACTGGGAAAATATAAAAGACTCACAGTTCATGCCAATAGATTAAAGCCATATCATTGAATAAATTACGAAATAATTCAGTCAGTAGTGAGAACACACCTTAAAAATGCAATAAAGTAAGTTAAAGTACATTTAAAATGGATAGGAAACAGAAAAAGCCGCATTAGAAACACATAAACACAAGGCACCTGGTCGCTTGTTTGTAAACACCGCACCACGTGGAGTCACGGCGTGGCCGAGCACATGGTCACCCACTCACTCCTGATAATCGGCTGTTCCAAAATGGCCGACCACCAGTTATCGCGCTAGGCCGGTAGGAAGGCCACACACTCACTCGCCCACGCACTGATAGCGCGGCGAGGCGAGCCCACCTGATAGCGAGTTCTTTAAACTCACCCACTCACGCCAGGCATTTAACTCGCAGCGAAGAACGGTCGATTGTGATATTACGACGTACACTTTTGCATTTATAATTCAAGTTGAGCACTTTCTTTTACAGATTGCAACAGTACACTTAACTAAACTTTTATTTTGCTTTCAGATGAAACTGCTGTACGGTCTTCTGTTATTAATTCACGTCAGCGTAGCTACACGAGATTTTATGATCGAAAAGTTCAGTTCCAAGGGTTATACTTTTGTTCACATAACCGGTACACGGATTTATTCATCATTGTTGAGAATTTTACAAACGTGAATTTAAATAAATTCGATGATGCTTGCGAAAACGTAGAAAATTATTCATTTCGATCTTTCGCCTTTGGAAAACACAATTTAATTGGGCAGATTAAGAAACATTACTCACGTAAACATTTTGTTTTCGGGGATGACAGCAATGCCATATTAGGCATAAGTAAATTCAAATCACATTGATTACTCCATTAGAAATTTTATCCGTATATTTGAGTACAAGTTAATAACAATAGCTGATATAACTATCGTAAACGCTCAGTATGGAATTCTACAACCCCTTATCATTAATCCATCCAAAGTTGTCAGTTATCTAACGTTAATAAAGATGATATTAAAGACAAACGATTCCCAGTTCCGCTTTCCGAGGAAAACGGTTATCTTCTATTAAAAATGATCAGTTTGGACGTCTTCTTATCGCAAAATATTTTGACGTATGTTCTCAACATTCCTCTTTCGAACAACAATCAATTTAATATTTACAGAATTCTCCCATTGCCTATAGCCATTGGTAATAATTATAATTATTTGTTCATCTTGCCAGAAAAAGATACTTTAATTACTGATGAGTCTCGCAGATTGTATGCTAAAGTAACTCATGATGAGCTCCAGTGTAAACAGTTAACATCTGATCTTAGTATTTGTAAACAAAACCTTTGTATTGTCTGCCTCCTTTGACAATGCTCCGTGTGAAGGTAAAATTGTTACAGCCAGTAAGATCAATCCCAAGTGATTGTACCAGATAAAATAGTCTCTTTAAATGAAAGTTTGTTTACTAAATTAAACAACAACGAATGGTTGTTTGTTGCACCTAAAGACGAAGGTATGACTATATTATGTGGTGAAAATAAGCCCACGGATATCATTTTCAAAGGAACAGGCAAATTAAAATTCTTGCAAAAATGTCGAGGTTATGGAGCGAATATTTTGATTGAATCACAGCAAACGATAAGAACGAATGTTACCAGTCCAGATATTATACCTGATTTGAATCTAGAAGTCGATTGTTGTATCATAAACAAAGAGAAACGTAATATTTCAGAATTAAAATTGAACTTACCTATGGAAAACATTGTTAAGAATCTTGATGATTTGAAGATTGCAGGACTAAAAATCGAACAACTCCAAGATGAAATTGAAGAACAAGAGAAAAACGCTTTTACAAATTATTCATTGTCTCAGTATTCGATCTTATCGTATGTCTGTGTAGTTCTTATTTTTTGCATCATCATATTTTGCCTATGTAAACATTGTAGCTGTCTAAGGAATTGTTTTAAGTATTTTTGGCGTAATACTGCAGGTGAATGTTGTAATCAGATTTGTGTGAAAACAACTATTGTAAACCACTCTAGTGGTACTGAATTATCTCGTATAAGAGGAAGAAGACCTATTCACGTTAACCGAGACATTAACAATGAACTCAATGATGAGGATATTGTAGTATTTGAGAGACCTCATTCTGCTATTGGACACAGACGATCTTTTGATCCAGATCATGATGAATTATCTGTAATCTCTCGCCATGATCGGAGATAAAAGAAATTTTGATAAGTTTATATATGTATTATTTCAATTATGTTTTATTTTGAAAAAAAGATTTATATGTATAATGTGCTTAAGTAGAATTAAGGTTGAATGCAATGTAGTAGTTAGAAAATGATAAAGATACAGCAAGTAGAATTAGAAATGTGCAAACAATTGATCAAATCCATTGGTGTAGTCAATTCAAGACAAATTATGTAATCACCAATTCTGTAGTAGTTTTAGGAAATGCTATTCTAGAAGCTGAATATAATAACAAATAGAAGTAGAAGTGTTAAGTCAGATATCTGATCATTTGAAGGCACTTTTATTTAATCAACATTTATTGTGTATTTTTGTTTAAGCATTTGAGTCCAGATTTTGCAGACTACCAGGTAAGAGTCTCACCTAGGCTAAAGCCCTGGGTTCGACTCTTCCCCAAGGGGGGAAGTGTAGTATATTGAGAGATTTTAGCTATAATATGTTCTAACTTTCGTTCGGGATAATTTTTCTCAAGCTGCCGCTATGTAATGTAATTCCACACAACGAAGCAGAGCTCAAGGTTGGGCAAAGTCACTTCCCGTGGGAATCAGTCCCCCTACCAGGGTAACTCCGAAAGCCCTTAGCCAGGGATTTTAGACGAATAGGATTAAGTCACGTTTCTACTCTGGAGAGCGCAGTCTGGAACGGCCTCCGGGGCAGTCGTTTCGCCGATTCAAAGGATGGACCACGTCGCCATACGGCATGCAGATTTTACTAGGTAATGGCTGATGCGATTTATACCCTCTGGCTGGCTGAGAAAGAATATCCCGAGTGGCAGGATTTTATTAGTAGCAGATGCCTTTTATGAGAGCTAGTTTATGCAGTATTTTTCATTTATTTCAAGTGTATGTCTATGTGCCCATTTTTGCTGAAGTATTAAAGTCACTCAATTCTTTCAACTACATGTTTTCATTTGCATCGCTGATTCCTGCTCATTACTAGCTTTAAGTGTGGGCAGAACGTAGTCACTCTGATCCGAGGGCCACATATCTTCGAAAGCTAATCGAGGAGTGGTTGATCAGAGGCGAATCCAAACTTTGGCCGTGGTGACTAGCCGCTCAGTTACTACAGTACCACTGTTGACTTTAATTTTTAATTTAATTCCAATGGAGCACAGGCTCCGGTGGTAATTTCCCTATACCCCCATCTTTCCCCTATCCTGCACCCACCTACATATACCCATTACAAATTTTATATTTAAATTCTTTAAACGTTTTCGGTAAATTATTCATCATTTCCCTTGGTAACTCATTCCAATCCCTGACACCCTTACCTAAAAAAGGCAATTTTCCTACACCATTGTGGCTGAAATCGGGTGCCAGCTTGTGGTCATGGTCATATTCTCCCTTACATGCACTACTTTTCATACCTACTGCAATATCTTTTCTTGCCTCATCGCCAGTATACGCCCTGTACACTCCCATAACCCTCCTCATCCTCCTCCTGTCTTGCAATGAATCCCATTCCAGCATCTTTATCATATCCGTCACTGACTGCATTCTACAATAATTTCCAGAAATAAATCTACGAACCCTTTTTTGCACCCTCTCCAACTCCTGTATTTGATACGCAAAATAAGGGTCCCATATTACACTGCCATATTCGAGCAATGGGCTGACCAAAGTTTTGTAACCCAGTTCCTTTACTTCTCTCGTACAACCCCTCATCAGTATCTCCAACAAGTGCAGAATTTTGAATCCTTTTCCTACCACCTGTACAATGTGTCTTGCGCAGTTAAACTTGTTATCAAATGTAATGCCAAGGTATTTACATTTCAAGTCTTCAGCAAGCAATTCTTTCCCCACCTTATATTGATAATTAACCTTTTGTTTTTTATTTGTGTATCTAAGAAGCTGACTCTTCTTTATATTTATCATCACCCCTTGTTTACCAACCCAACTAGATATCCTGTCCAGATCACCCTGCAACTGTTTACAATCCTCAATCGTTTTGATCCTTTTATATAGCATTATGTCATCTTCAAATAATCTAATTTCAGATAGTAAACAATCAACACAATTATTCACTAGAATAATGAATAACAATGGTCCCAATACGCTACCCTGCGGCACTCCCATTTTTACTTCCACTTCTTTTGATACTGCATTTCCTAACAAACTTTCTGTTTTCTTCCTTCTACCCAGAAAATCACTTTCTCATCCACTCCAACAGATTTTAACTTATTATCATCATTTTAAGGCTCACTGTGTCAAAAGCTTTTGACAGATCTAGTGCTACACTATCAATTTGACCGCCGTTGTCCATTTTATCTGAAATATCTTGCATATATCCCACCAACTGAGATTCACATGAATATCCTTGCCTGAACCCAAGTTGCCTGCTTTGAAACCACTTACGTTCCTCACACATATTTCTGATGTGGTTGCATATGAATCTTTCCATTAATTTACCTACCACAAATGTCAAACTGATTGGCCTATAATTCTCAACTCTATTTCTCACCCCTCCTTTATGTACCGGTTCTGCAATTGCACTTTTCCAGTCCTGTGGTAAGCAGCAAGTATCCAGACTCAATTTAAATAATATTGCCTCAGGCAAGTCGAAAAATACCAATACAATAGATGCCTTATTGGGGGAAAAATAAAAATTAAATAATACGAAAGGCATTACGGGGAAGCTATACATACAAGTTCAGTTCCAAAAGTAGTAGGAAGTGGTGCGAGCTGGGTGTGGCTGGCTGGGTGAGGTGGAGGGACACTTAGCAACATAGAAACATCTGCCGCAGTCGCCTGCGGTCTTTGGTTGAGTGTAGATATCGGTTATTGTGAATCGTGTGTTTTGTCGTTGTCGATGC
>JARYHS010014586.1:0-48000 GCA_031002005.1 Vandiemenella viatica
GTTTTCGGATTTAGAGCCATCCGTGTATAGGCATGTTTGATTGCCAGCCAGATTCGCAATGTGATCCTTCAAAATAACTTCGTTATTTACCTTCCGTCGTAAATTTTATGTGTAGGATAATATCTAGTCTCCTCGTGGCACTCATAGTTTTATGTAAATGTACTGGAAGGAGGCAGGATCTGTAGGCTACGCTGCTGTATTGTTTTACCTCCGAGAAGGCAGTTGTGACGCAGGGGCCTCCTTCTGTTGCCAGTACCTCCGATTCGTGAGCTGAACTGTAAGACCAGATATTTTTGTAATCATTTGGTTATCCTTTATTTCAAGTAGTCTTAGGATGCCCAACGGACGTGTAGGAGCGGTTCTAAACATTCCACCAACAGTGCGTTTGTAGGCGTGGATGTCATGGCTCCAGTTCACAGCCTGAGCGATCGATACTGGCATCTATCGATTTTGGTTAGAAGAACTCTAGAGGCAGATCCAAAAAACATATTGCCATAGTCGAGGTGAGGACAGACGAGTGCTAGATACAGCATTAGTGTAGTTTTAATGTCTACGCCCCAAGCTTTACCTGTCACTGTTCGAAATATGTTGATCGCCGCTTCGCTCTTTTTGAGTATATGTTGGATATGACCTGACCATCTCAGGTTGGAGTCTAGCTTTGGACCAAGGTATGATACGGTTTACCGCACTGGGAAGTTAATAGGCCCAGGGACATATTTGTCGTCTGAGGGAGTCTATGTCGTGTAAATATGATGACGGACGACGTTTCAGGGCAGAGGTCGAAGCCGTTGTTCAGCATCCAAATCGCCAATCTGTTAGTGGCAGCACTTAATGCTCTTTTGCAGGCCTGCAATGACAGTAAACTTGTATAAATGCATACTGAAGGATCTTAACATTCAGTAATGCAATTTCGTGTAGGTCACAGGAGTAAATATTAAAGAGTAGTGGTGACAGGATCGAGCCTTGTGGTAATCCTTTGGACGACAGTCTTGGACCATATGTTTTGTTCCCCTCTCGTATGATCAATATTCTATTCTCGGGTAATACAATCATGTTGTCTATAAAACTGTCCGGGAGCTTCAATCTCCTTAATTTACTAACCAGGATAGGGAGAATAGCGTTGTCGTATGCCTTAGAAAGGTCAGTGAACAATGCGGTTAAGTATTGGTTATTTCCATGACACAGGTGAATATCGGTGACTAGGTGCGTTAAGATTTCGTTTGTTCCCTTACCTCTACGGAATCAAATATGCGAGTCTGGCAATAGGCGCTTATGTTCAATGTACCACTCCAATCTCTCCTTAATCATTCGTTCCAACGTTTTCAGGGAACAGGACAGTAGAGAAATTGGGCGAAACGACGAGCTGTCTGAAGGATCCCTGTTTGGTTTAAGTATTGTTTTTATTGTTATTATTGTTTTTAGGGATGGCACATGAGTTCTTGGTGTCCATATACTGTTCATAATCTGCAAGTAGATAGATTTTCCGTTTTTTGGCACATTGATCAACATGTCGTAGTGGATTTGATCTGGACCCGGGCTGGAATTGTTGTGCGTTTTCTAGCTCCTCGATAGAAAATGGTTTTAGGAGGGGGTGATCCATATTGCTGTCCCGGCTGGGTGCTGATTCTACTCTACACCAGTCTGGGGTTAGAGACCTAAGAAGGTTCATGGCCGCAGCCTGTGGGATTTGGGTATGGTAGCTTCTTGTCTTGTTCTGGAAAGATCTAATCTTCCTCCATCTAGCAACTTATTTCTGCGGTGTTGCTCAACTGTTTCATAATATCGAATGTGTATTAAGTTCTCTGGCCGTCACAGATACTATGACCAATGTTTACATTATGAGTGTTTGCCCAGTCTATTAATAAACAACGTGAAGCAAACAGGTTTTATTTTTTTTAATTTGCAGAGTGAACTTTAAGGGTTAAATGCAAGTCGGGTGTATGACCTTTAAGACAGTTACACGATAGAGCGATCGTTCCTGTCCGTGTTTAATACCTGCCTCTATTAATGCTTCTGAGTTCTTCAAGCTCAAGAGATTTTATTCATCCTAAGGATGAAACACAGGTCAAGCTTATCTTTGGTCAGATCAGATCAACCTGTCATAATATCATAATATTTCATCGTAAAAACTGGAAATATTCTAGACCCATGACGATACGCAAAAAACAGTCACGGACTTACACTAGTCTTCTTATATATAAAAATGAATTGCTGTTCGTTAGTCTCGCTAAAACACGGCAATGGCTGTGCCGATTTGGCTAATTTTGATCTTGAACTATTTGTGGAAGTTCAGGGAAGGTTTAAACGGTAAGAAAAAATGGAAAAATTGTGAGGAAAATACTAAAAATGGCAATTTAATCTTATATAAAGAAATCAATGTGAGTTTTGTTTATGCTCTATGTGCTCCTAAACCGTTCATTCGATTACGGTGAAACTTTGGTGAGTTGTCTAGAGCGTTTCAGAGATGGTTCCTAAGAAATAAAATTTCCAAAAAACCACCCCCTCCTCCCCATAATTTAAACAACCCATCAGATTTTGTCCGATTTCCACCAAAATTTGCACACGTATACTTAAAAACAAATTAAAAAATATTGCCTATATGTGTTTTCCAAAAACGGAACCCCTCAATCCCTTCACATCCCCATAATGTACACAAACCCATAGATTTTGTCCGATTTCGTTGGAAAATTGCACAACTATACAATTAAATTGAGCGTTCTGGTGCCTAAGCGCTTGCTTTCGAAACGTTCGCTGCTACTGCCCCGAGCACCAATCCCGGCAGGCGCAGGAATTTTGAGAGTTGTGTTTAATCATATGAGCTATGCCAGGACGCTCCGTGGTTCGGATTCCACGTAGGTCCCAGAGGGAAGGAACTGGCCGTCCTACCTGTGACACAATGGCTTAGTATGCCTCCTTCTGGAGGATCCAACCAACCTTCGGGTTGTGGACTAAGTTTACAATTATATATACGGAAAAATACTGCCTATATATAAAGCACTCGATTTCAGGCACAAGGGTGCGGGAAGATTCTCTATTTTAGGTAAGGGTGTCAGGGATTGGAATGAGTTACCAAGAGAAATGATGAATAATTTACCGAAAACTTTGAAAGACTTTAAAGACAAAATTTGTAGGTGGGTGCAGGATAGGGGGAAGGTGGTTGTGTAGGGAAATTGCCACCGGAGCATGTGCTCCATTGCAATTAAATTAAAGTATCGTGTGTATGGCCAAGTCCATTGTTGGATGTACTCTGTTGAGTGACAAAAGCGTGGTCTTCCACATGCGCACATATTAGTTTGGTTAGTTGACAAATTAAGTCCAGATGAAATTGATTCCTTAATTTCAGCTGAGATTCCCGATGAAATAGTTGACCCAAAATTGCATGCAGTAGTGACTAAACACATGATACATGGACCTTGCGGAGTTTTTAACAACAACTCACCCTGTATAGTCGACGGAAAGTGCTCCAAGCGATACCCGAGAGACGTGATTGCTGAAACCATCACGGGAAATGACCATTACCCATTGTATCGTTGACGATCAGTTGCGAACGGTGGGCGATCGGTAGTTCTGAAGGTAAAAGGACAAGATTTTGAAGTAGACTATCGTTGGATTGTGCCGTACTCGCCATTATTGTTAAAAGGTTTTGAAGCTCACATCAGTGAGTAATATTGTAACTCCGTCAAGTCGTTAAAGTACATACGTAAATATGCAGGGCGGCACCGGGGGGTGGGGGGAGGGGAAGGGCGCAGGGCGGCTCAAGCGCCCCCCCCCCCCACACACACACATAAAAAAAGTATGTAGAGTATGTAGTTCCACCTCCGACATTGTGATTTTGGAGATCTTCTTTTTAGCTCTACGGATTCAACGCCCGAGGAGACTGTAAATATTAACCTTTGCCCGACTCAAGCCACCCCCTGAAGGCAAGCCCCCCCAAACCAAAATTCACTCAAACCCAGCCCCCTCCCCCAAACCAAAGTCCGCTCAAGCCCCTCCCAAACTAAAATCCTGAATCCGCCCCTGTAAATATGTTAACAAAGGTAGCGACATGGGCATCTTCGCTGTAACGAATGCAAATGATGAAGTATCTCAGTATCAGATGGGTCGCTATATAAGAATCAACGAAGCTATTTGGCGTATATTTTCATTTGCGATCCACGAAAGACACCCTACAGTACTCCATTTGGCAGTTCATCTAGAAAATGGACAACGAGTGTATTTCAATCATGAGAACGCGGCAGATAGGGCGCCACGTCCACCATCGACCACATTAACAAGTTTCTTCTCAGTATGTCAAATAGATGTTTTCGCTCGCACTTTGCTGATATGCCACGCTATTACACTTGGAACGCATCATCGAAATCGTTTCAGCATCTGAAACAAGGAACACCAGTTGAAGGACACCCAAATGTATTTGCCTCAGATGCTCTTTATGACGCATCTACACAGTTCATTCAATTAACGATGAATGTTATTATCTTCAATTGTTGTTGGTGACTGTTCATAGTCCGACATCGTTTCAACAACTGAGAACAGTTGATGGACATCTGTGTGCGACATACCATGAGTCATGTTAACTACTACAATTGCTCGAGAACGATTCGCATTGGGATAATACGCTCAAGGAATCCGTCATATCCTCATCGCCTCATCAGATTTGCCCGTTGTTTGCGATTATAATACCGACATGTTTCGCCTCGAATCCGAAAGATTTGTGGATGAAATATAGGGACTACATGTCTGATGATGTGTTGCATCATGTGCGTTGTCAAACTTTGAATCCTATACTACAGAAATTTACAATGAGACATTAATTATGATAAGAGATATGTGTTTATTGGTGGCAAATAAAGTATTGTCGTGTTTGGGCATGACATCACCCAATCGTCCTATGCGCGATGCATTTAACCACGAGATACAAAGAGAACAACAGTACGATACTGAAGTATTGAACGAAACAGTTCGTTCAAATGTTCCGCAATTGAATGACCAACAACGAATTGTGTACGATACTTTGATTAAAGCTGTCAACAGTGGATCTGCTGGAATTTACTTCTTTGATGCTCCCGGACTGACTGGGAAAACGTTCCTAATTTCATTGCTGTTGCCAAAGATCAGATCGCAAAATTAAGTAGCCTTAGCGTTGGCTTCATCTGGAATAGCTGCAACATTGTTAGAAGGAGGACGAACTGCACATTCTGCCTTGAAATTACTATTAAACATGCAATTCAACGAAGCACCAGTTTGCAACATCACCAAAGACAGCGCAACGGCCAATATTCTACAGATATGCAAATTGATCATTTGGGATGAATGTACGATGGCCCACAAGAGATCACTGGAGGCACTGGACGGAACGTTAAAAGATCTTCGTGACTACCAAAACATTTTTGGTGGAGCCATGATTCTGTTGTCAGGTGATTTTCGTCAGACTCTTCCAATTATTCCCCGATCAACTGACGAACTAAAAGCATGCCTAAAATCAACTAATTTGTGGCGGAATGTAAAGACACTCCAATTAACAACTAACACGTGAGTGGTTTTGCAACAAGATCAAACTGCGTTTGTGTTTTCGAAGCAGTTATTAGATATTGCAAATGGTAAAGTCAAAGTTGACACCTCGACCGGATTAATTACACTACCCACGCATTTCTATCACTTAACCGACTCAAAAGAAGAGCTTATTCAGCGTGTTTTACTGACATAGAACAACATAATTGGCTGAGTGAACGAGCAATACTGGCGGCCAAAAACTTAGATTTCAATGATCTCAATTCGACCCAGGAGAGTTGTTTTCTTACAAATCAGTTGATACAGTTACAAACCAGGATGATTTATTAAACTACCCCACAGAGTTTTTAAATTCACTGGAATTGCAATGGAATGGTACTGGCTGTAAAAAAGCTAATGAATAACGTGATCGAAACCAAGATCATCAAGGGAAAATACAAAAGAGAAGATGTCTTGATCCCGCGTATACCGATGATTCCAACGGATTTGCCATTCGATTTTAAGCGTCTACAATTTCCCGTGCGTCTGGCCTTTGCGATGACCATAAATAAATCGCAAGGTCAGTCGTTGCAAGTTTTCGGAATCAACTTGGAGTTTCCCTGTTTCGCGCATGGACAATTATACGTCGCGTGCTAGCGCGTTGGAAAACCATCTTTATATATTTACACACCGCAAAAAATATAGGTCATCAGAAAGCTTTAAATTGATTAAGTGTATAACTGTGTTGCATTTAATGTAGATAAAAATTTTGTACTCATTTGAATTGTTAGCAAATTTCGTTTAGTGACCGATCGAAATTAAAACAGTGTGAGATATAGTATACTGAATATGTGTGAGGGTGTGCGTGTGGGTGTATGTGAAATGTATATGTGGTGTTGTTACTAAAACATAGCCGTCAAAATTAAAATTATTATTGTTTTACATTCGTCACAACGTATCAAAATGTTATAACAACTACGACATGAACATCAGTAGTCCTGCCGCTCGATCCACTTTTTTCAAAACGGGCAATGCATATTATATTAGACACACACACAAAAAAAAAAATTGTAGGCACCTTATTGGTTGACATGTGTCCGTAGTAGAACAACTGCTTAAACCGTGACGTGCACAAAAGAGACACTATTCTACAGTCATGACAATAAAGAGTTTTTGATCGGTGTTGCCATCTCAATACATTATATATATATGATGTAGGTGAAACGAAGTTCACCGGGTCATCTAGTTTGAAATAAATATTATTTGTTGGCAACCGCTTCAGATCTATGTTTCAAAATGAATGTATTCACTAGTCAACTGCGAAGAGAAAAGGCAAGGCAGTTCACTTTGATCGATGGCCTAAAGACGTACTGTGAAACAAGAAGCGACGGCATCGTTCCCTGTGCAGTCCTAGAGGACGAGGACAGAAGAGTCGGGTCAAAGTCAGAGTACTCACTCAGCTCATATGGATTGTTGCAGATAAAAGTACCACCAATACAGGGATATCAAAAGAAAAAAATACAGTTGCAACTGGAAATGAAGCTTGTTTAAATATTAAGAACATATGATGTCATGATAATACATGTAATTTGTGGCAAACAAGAAGATATAATTTTTCCTGTTTGACAAAGCTTGCAGCAAAACATATGTCGGCGCCAGGAAGCAGTGTTTATTATCTTACGCTGGAAAGGTCTATGAGAAGAAAAGGAGTATACTACTGCCTGATAATGCAGAAAAATGGGTATTTCTGCATCGCAATCTGCCACTACTAAATTTCAATTATAATGTTTCAAGTAAATAGATATTTAATATCTTTGTTAGTTTTCCTTTGACTTCTTGGAAGTTGATTATACACAATTATTTTTGTAAAACAATTCGTAAGTAATCATTATTCGGCCGAATAATACCAAGATGATTGGTCTGGTCGATAAGTTGTTAAGGCGTCTAACTAGAGATCGAAGGGTCCCCAGTTCGAAATCCCTGTCTTGGTAGGTATTTTCGTAGGCCCTTAACCCAGCCTTCACCTCTGACACAGCTTGCTGTGTAATGTGAAGTACACCAGAACGCTTCCGTGGTTCGCATTCCACGTTAAACTGTAGGTCCCCTACACCCAACAGGATTGTCGGGTTGGGTTAAGGCGGCTAAGACAGGCCAATATAAAGTCTATCACCAGGTCATCACAACCACACGCAATAATTATATTAGTACTAAGATATTCGGCATTCGGCCGAAGAGGATAAAAGTGGCCAAATACCAAATAGTTGCCGATTATTCGTTGCAAGCCTAGCAATAAATGTATAATTATTAGTTACCAGGATATAATGATTGCTACAGGAAGATTTAATTGGAAGAAAAAGATATTTGTTCCAAATTAGTTTTATAATGGAGAAAGTTGTTAAAGGATATGTTTTAATTGAGCGTTTTCTTTAACTGACATGGGCATGGATAGTAAGAAAAAAGGTGAATGAAAGACCAAAAACTTGTAAAATATAGATATGGAGAAGGATGTAACAGATAAAATGGATGGGAAAATTACGAAGCGGAATAATTTTGAGGCAAGTAACATATCAGAGAACACCGTTGAATTAGTATAGTGAAATAAGATGAAAATAAACTGATTTATTGAAATGAAGTAGCTTATTCACAACAACTTTAGAAGAAATTGTTCAAACAGTGATGAGAATGGAAAGAAGAGGACTGACAACATAAGGGTGTCGGGTATCTGTTAAGTAAAGACAGAACATGATAAAGAACCGAGATAATGTTGAAATTGTATTAAATTAGATGGTGGAAAATATTCGTATACTATACAACACGAAGTTAATTTTGTAGCATATTACAAAATGCAATTTCTCTCTGTCTGTAGGTTCGTATCCTTGTAACTCGAAACCCTTAAGTTTCGCATGCAGCTTTTGATTTTAACTATGCAATCAGGATTAAATTGATAACTTATTTTGGTAAGTAAAGAAGAGAGTGCTGTGTCAAGTTTTCTTGACTATTTCGCTTAAAACTAGCATAATAATTGTTTTCCACCCATACACTGCCAAACTCCAAGACTCGTTGGATAGGTAAATGGCCAACTTCAACGGTTATATGAACTAACTAGTATTTACCAGATGCCTCGCACGCGCGGATCTTAGCGTGGATAGAAATGCGGGTGGTCTGCCTCTTTTTCCACCCAACCGAAACAGGTACCAACGTTTAGTAATTTGGATTAACTGCATCCTCAATATCACTTCAATTTCGCACTTTCTTTTTTTTTCGGAAAAATTGCCACATATTAAATTAATAATGCCAAAATATGGGACTCTGCGCAACCACGAAATGTTGCCAGCACTGTAAAAATGACAATTGTCGGTTCAGGGATCATATCAACATAAACAGCCTCGTTTTGTCACAGCGGTCGAAAAAAATTTATGAGAAATTCGTTCTACGGCATCCAACTCGGAAATTGGGGATTTGTTTACAATGGAAGCAATGGATTATCTACGATGTTTGTATCGATTCTACATCTGCGACAAACATTGTCGATTTGTTAATTTTGTGCGACTCCTTCACAAGGAGAAAAGCGGAAACGGAAAGAAAACATTACAACAAAGGATTTGTCTAACACTTCAAGAGATTTTTTTTAAAATTAATTTTGCATCACCTTCGGCATCTAATAGCTGGGCGTCTCTCTCATATTTTGGCATTTTTAATTTAATTTGTAGCGACTTTTCGAAAAAAGGAGCGTGCAAAACGTGAACAGGACATTATAACGAAACAGTTAATTCAAATTTCAAATGGTTTGTACCAGTAGTAGGCAGAACTCCCCCCCCCCCCCCAATAATTGCCTTAACCTTTTTGTTTCAGTATCAAAAATTAATATAGAGAAGCAAACTATATAAATTTCATTCAAAAAATTTCGTTTCTTTCAGTTATTACCTGAGATTGGGTTTTCATACTGATGTTCGAAAGTTTTTTGGTTTTGTTTGTTGGACTTGTACTTTAAAACAATATAACATATAAAATGCAAGAAACTAAAGCCACAGTCCAGTAAGGGCGTACAGAAAATTAATTCTCCTTCAGGTCAGAAATTTACTGAGGACAGACCTTTTAGATAAAAAGTGTATGTTAAAGACAGATGTTAGGTATAACGCCTCACGAAAGTTAATGCCTGCGATAGTGATAGCGATACGGGCCATGGTACGGGCGGCCGCCAACGATAGCATTTGCAGCAACGTATGTATTAAGATCAGTGGCAAGATGCCGTAATTCCATATGAATACTTTCCTACACCTAGAGTAATAAAATGTATTATTTTTTCTTAGTAATTTATATGAAACTATCCACATTTCGAGCCATTTTTCTTCACTGTATCATAAAACTGAAGTGGCTAGATTGAAATGTACCCTGGACTGGAAACAAATTTGCCAAAGCCATCAGAAAATACACACTGAACATGCAAAATAGGTGTTCTGTTTTCGGGAGTAGCTTACTTCGCGAAACACGTCATCACCAACATGGCATTTCTTAAAACACCTTATCAATTACTAACAATAATTGAATTCCCCACGCCTTTAGTTTCTACAAGAACATTATGGGTCATTTCATCCCATCCACAACTCATAACGTTGTTGCCGTTACAAAATCAAAAGATGAACATACAATTAAACACATTAATTGTTTCACAAACTACAATTTGGGTAATGACGACATAGTCTATTTTAGGATTCGAAATACGCATAGCGTAAATTATAATAATTAATTTTTTAGTACAGTTTCGTTTTCAAATGCAATAGGGCTAAAACACGCGCAACAATAAATCTACTGTATCACAATGTAATGTTAGCGGTTGTGGTTAGGTTAAAATGCGGCCCGGATTTCACAATCAAATTGCAGCAACTAAAAAACCCTATAATATTTATATTAAATTGTAACTCACCGTAAATATCACAATTCTTATATTCTTATTGAAGATTTGATATATATATTACATAGTAGTTTAAGTATTTAATTCCGAAAAGCCAGTGATTACAACCAAAGACAAACACAATACAAACAATTCAAAGATTAGTATATTCATCTTTGGTCAAACTCTTAAACTCATAAGTTTTACAGTAAATTATATATAAGTGGTGATCATTACGTTTTATTAAGGTGTTCCGTTTATTTAGTGCATTCTAGAAAACTGAAAAACTAATTATTCGAAGTCAAAATATTAATAAGAATCATTAGCTAAGCTGTATGAATTTGCGTCAGTTTATGCGAAAGTAGTGCATGTATGAAAGTGCATTATGGTTGTGGCCTGCTATTTTCCTTATAATAAGATTTTTAATTGCAATGCTCCTCCCCATGGTCCATATAAGTGATTAGCTATTTTCCCAGATTTTGACTGGCACCATTAGCTCTAAAAACGTGAAAACCACATCCAGATTGCTGCGGTACTTATTGTGCAATACCCGTTACAGTAAAGACAAACGCAGCTTGCTACAGATATATAATAGTATAGATTCTCCAGAAGCATGCTGATTCACCGCAGTATGGCAACTGTGAACTGACTATACAAAGGCCACAGTATAAATAAATATATTGAAATTTCAACTGAACCGTAAGTTTAATGCAATCAAGTAAGATGAATAGCATTATATATAGACTACATAATTAATCCCTTATTGACATTAATTGGGTAGCAAAGCATTTAGTTTATCGCCAGTAAATTAACAATTAATCTGTTTAAAAGAATTGTGGCCATCTACACTGATATCCAAAACATCGTGGCCACCAGTTTAATAGCCCGTTGGTCCAATTTTGGAACGCAATGCAGCAGCGATTCTGCCTGAAATGGACTCGACAAGTTCGTTGTAGGTTTCCGAAGGTATCTTGGAACAGATGTCTTAACACAGGTCGCACAATTCCCTAAGGGCCGGTATTGCGTGGGCGTAAAGCTGGACGATAGCATCCGAGATGTGTTCTGTAGGTTAGGTTAGACGAATTAGGTGTTCCACACATGAACGAGAGTTCACTGTCATGTTCCTGAAACCACTGTAGCACGATTCTGATCTTATTGCACAGACATTTATTGTTATGGAAGATGCCACAACAGTGGTAGAAGATATGAAGCATGATGGGATGCAGGTAGTCCGTAATAATTTTCACGTAGTGACCAGCTGGCATGGTGCCTTTGATCACTACCTCATGTGTCATGGAAGCCTAAGTGAATGTCCCTAATAGCTTAATACTGCTCCTACGGCCCTTCATCTGTGGCGCGGTGCATGTTTCGAAAATCCTTTCCCTGCCTGGAAGATGGCGTATCCGGGCACTGTGATCGACCTCGTGTAAGAAGAAAAATGTTTCATCCCACTAAACATTTTCCATTAATTCACGGTACAATCTCGATTACCTTGTGCTCACTGCAATTGTAAATGACGATCTCGTTGGGTTAGCATGGGAACACGTTGCGCATGCTGAGCACAAAGATCGCCTCCTATCATACTTTACAGAGCGGGCAAGCCTCCGACCCCCACGTTCTAGGATCAGGCGAGAACGTACACCACCTTGTCGCCTTCCCGTGGTTTTACCGTCTTTCAACCACTTTCCGTAGATGATTACTCAAACAGACGACCAGCTTCTCTTTTTGGGAGATGCTCGTTCCCAAGTGCCGGGCCATAACAACCTGGCCTTTGTCAAAGTCGGTAATGTCAGTGGATTTGCCAGGTTCCCACATGAAAGCCGCTAGAATGACTCCCCATGCGTCTATGCTCCCATTTTATAATTTCCGTATAACGCATAACGTCTCCGTTCCATCACCAGACGGCACTGAATCTCGTGGTGGACAGTGGTCATAATTTTTCGGCTAATGAGTATATATATGTCGGATCCATCCGGGAAAGATCAGGAGTCGGGTGGGTCGAATGGCGTGCCCGCTAGAGGTAGACGGCTCATTTGCGGAGGTAGGTGTGGATATCCCTCGGACAGTGGAGAGTAACTACGAGAACACAGCTGATACAAGGATCCGGTTTATTAGACTCGGTCTCACAGTACACAATGACAGATAGCTGAGTGATGTTGCCTCGAAGGTCAGGCATGAAGAGAGCTCCGTGTGCTGTGTGCTGCCCGTAAGTAGCCTCTCGTAGATGTCACTGCAGTCGCCGTGGCGCTGGCATCCTGCTCGCTGCGTCTGTTGCGCCATCTGGTAGCCTGCCCACACTCCAGATCCGACATATACATAAAATTAAAAGTAAAGATGTTTAATGTTTATTTCGCATAAGACCCGTTATCTCTTTCCACTATCGTTGACTTGGCGGATAACAATGTCCTCGTTACAGTTTATTTCTCTATTCTGTTCACCTGATTCCACCACCCGCCCCTATCACCCACTCTTAATTATCTGTAATCCGCAGTGTGGGTCGCGTATTAATGAATTAGTAAATTTATCATTTGAAGGCCGGATGCGTTGTATTTTAAGCTCATTGAAAATAAAATTTTGAATAAATACAGCAATGGCGTTAGCACGAAATTTTTTGATTGAAACTATGTATGTTTGATAGGGGTAAAAATTGGACTGCAAAATGATTTGAAAGTCCGAGGGTCTAACCATGACTAATGGCTAGTAGATAATTTTAGAAATAATTAATCAAAAGGATGGTTAAATAGAGGAAAGCAAATCTTTACAAAAGTTGATGAGCATTACATAATCTAAATTAAAGTGCTGCACATTATTTTTTTTAGTAAAAAAAAGATTTCAGCTGAATGTGTCGCTATATATATATACATAAATTAATTTCAACATAATTAACCCATATAATCATATTTAATGAAATAATTGTTATTAAGAAAAAATAATAATAATAAAAAATAGTCCATTCGAGATTAATGGTGGTTAAGGTAAAGTAACAAATACTTCACAGTTGAAATTTTGTGCTAAAATGATACAAAAAAATTTATTGCGATTAAACTAGTATAATGTAATAAAATGAAAGATGGATGTCAACTCGATAATTCGGAAGCCTTCGACGATTCCGATGATACCCGAACTGTTAGTTCCAATGGCCGCCACCAAAGCGCTGCTTGAATGACTAGAAATGAACAAATTAATAACTGGATTGACTTCATTTGCTCCTATATTATTAACAGGAGGTGTAAATTTCAAATAAATAATGGAATTTGATTTTATTTGCACTTATATTATTAAAACAAGGCGTAACTAAAATGCGATTATCTATTTTGTATCAGAGATAAAATTATAATGTGAGGAATATATGTAAAATGTTATAATGTAACGTTCTTTTAAATTTGTACGTTGATTTTTGTTTATTTGCCACGATTAGATACAGAAACTAATGTAAGGAGAAGAGAATCTGATGTTTACGCTGTATTCAGTGTAATAGTTACATGAAACAAGTGACAACATAACCTAATAATTTTTTGACTGATGTTAACAAACTGGGAAATTTATGAATAGTCAGAGAAAGTTTACACGAAACGTGGGAAAATTCTAAATATATGAATCAAGGAAATAATAGTTATTAATTTTTGAAATTATGCTTTACTTAGAAACTTTTTCATCGCAGTAAAAATTCGTGTCATTGAAAATCACATGTGGTTAGTTAAAAAGGGTTTAGCCAAATACTCCGAAAATCTAATCAGTAAATGTTTACTGACCGCACGAAAAATGTCAGTAAAGAGATAATGGCTAATCGTTATTCGTTTTTGTATAGAAACTTTTTCAGAACTACCACAGCAGGTGACAACCGTTATTTCTTACGGATGTTTACACTTGTTACAAATAATTCTAACAGATTAATAAATAAAAATATTATTTAAATATTAGTATTAGCAGTATTATGTCTAGCGTCTACTGTAGGTTTGTCTCCCTCTTCACCACAAACAAATCGACGTATGAGGCAAGATCGATTCGTCACGCAGTGCCTTGATGCAACCGGCGGATCGTCCCTACGAGCACATTCGCTTCACACGTCAAACGCCGGCGACTGTCAGAGCCATTAAAATTCGGCAGTCCAAAGCACACACCTGGCAGGCGGGTTTCTCCATGCTGCCGGGCGGCCCAATCGCAGATAATGCGCTTTTACTGCCAGTAAATTCCTCGCGCGCCGTCCGCCTAATGGCGCCTTGCGCGGTGAATGCGCAATCGCCCATCACTCTCTGGCCCTCCACTACCTGTTGTGCCGCGGACGGCCTGTCGGCGCACAGTAGTACGTGACGTCACTGCGAAGCCCACTCTCGCTGCTGTCAGCACTCGGCACATCAGACTGTGGAAGTTTGGCTGTCTCAGGTGTTATTATACTCCATCCTCAATTTCAATCCAGCGCAGTGGCAGCTGAACCTGCAGATTTGGTTATGGTTTAAGCGTATTTTTATTCTCAGCCCTTAAACTGTTTTAGGAAATTACAGAACTGGGTGGTTGTGTATGAGTGGTTGCCACGTGTGTGTTCCATGGGCTTTTCCTACGATGGCCTATGACTTGTGTAGACTGTCTTGATGCATCTTCTGCTCTTGAACGCTTCTAACCGGTCCTCTACTTCTCTGTAACTGCTACCTAACTATTGAATAAAGATGAGCATCTAGCTGATTTAGCATGTTGGTGATTTTTCGGCCCATGTCCTTAGTTGCTATGGTAAGTATTTTTTTGGTTAGTTTTCCCGTCTTGCAACTAAAACAAATGCTTTAGTTGGCAAATGCGTTTCGTCTTTAATTAAGACATCTTCCACACCAGTGACAGAAAAGTATCTGGTGTGGATATACGAACTTGCGAATGTTAATTAATGCATGATATAAAACTGGCACTGAACACGTCTTAAATAAAGACGAAACGCGTTTGCCAACAAAAGCGTTTATTTTAGTTACAAGACGGGAAAACTAACCAAAAAATTAGTTATGAGCATCGAGGTTTGAGCATCTTGGAGACAAGTAGGAAATGAAGCGGACAGCTCAGGGTTACTTGAAACTAACAACCTCTTCACGAAATCTCGTTTATTCTGATACTAAAACCGTATGCCCGAGCTACAGTTGATAATCTACATATATAAAGATGAATGTATGTTTGTTTGTTTGTTTGTTCTTCACAAAAATCCACAGTTTTCATCCGATTTCGATGAAAACTTGCACACTTATCCTTTGAAACAAAGAGAAAAATACTGTCTACATATTGTTGAAAAATTTTATGTATAAATAATTCATGTTGTCTTATAATTTTGAAAAATTATTGACGGTGATAAACAGACGCCTACGTTATGTAGGTCTCTGTACTGGCTTTCTATATAGCGGTATGGTAGCTCAGTGGGTAAAACGCTTCCTTACTGCTGTTTGGATCGTGGTCTCCGTTTCGAATCTCCGTGGAGGCAAAGATTTTTAAAAATTATTTTTGATCGTAAGAGTCACGCCTGGACCGTCGGTTATTCGGATTGAATGTTAAACTGTAGATATCACAAATTTAGGGGTTCAACGCGAGGCAAATCGTAGGTAGTATTGCAATGCTGTAGGTGTACACTTTTTTACGTTATAATGATCTCTCAGGGATTGTTCGCAGTCAGTGTGTGTGTTATCTGCAGTAATAATACTATAAATGCGGAAGTAAGTCTCTGTCTTTTTGTTACGTTTTGACGACTAAATGGCTATACGATATTGACGGAATTTGACAAGAAAATCTGTAGGAAAGGCTCAGGACATTTTTTTCTGGTATGACTAACAGTTGTAGTCACGAAATTTTGAGAACTTATCGAATTGTGACAGAAATATGATGTAAACTGATTCTCTTCATGACACTGGTTCGACAGTAGAATGATATAGTGATAGCTTTCCTGTCATATTATGCCGACTCGGTGTTGTTTGGGACCAATCCTTCCTTGCAAACAACTTTCTATGTTCAATTCTGGCAAAGAAATTCTTAATCCACGCGTACGAAGTCGCGGGTGTTAGCTAGTATACAATAAACGTGAGGCATTCCGTAACCAGTGCTACTAAAACAGAGGGATGACACTTGGCCCTATTGAATGTAACTAACAGAAAATGGTAAGGTTTGTGAAGCGACTAACTATTCCGAGGCGTAGATGGTTACTTGTTGTCCGATACAGAAAAAGTGAGAGTGATCCCTCGTATGCTGGCTTGCTGGTAAAGTATTGACTTTCACGCTCAGCGGTTCACGTGTAGCAGAAAATCATACCCTGTCATATCAGTGACAATTTTGTGAAACGTAACATTGTGGATACCTTCATTTGTCGATCCATCTGTCACATCGTCACAATTACTACACCTTTTAACTTAGAAATTTATAATTACGCAATACTTCGCTTCTTATTAACGTTAACACGACGATAATATACATTAATTATAAAATGTGTTTTTTCTTGTGCCGAATCATCTTTATCCCTTCATACTTAACAGAAATCGATAAGTGAGGTATCATCTTAAAAGATTAAGTTCTCTGCTTTGGTAACATCACTAAATAAGGAAGAAATTTTTCTAATTAACCCATAAATGACAAAATTATGAACAATCATTGTTCCGGATATGCGACAGCTCAGAGTCAAGCTGCTAGGTTTCACAAGCTTAGATAAGGAGTGATTGTTAACCGCTGGATAGCAGCACTATATATCATCATCATTATGAAGTGTTTTCTGCTATTCGGCAGGTCCACGCACAGCGACAGCCCTCCACGCCTCCCTCTGTTCCGCCATTCTTGTAGTTTCTATATATCTCCCGTTTATCAGTGTATCATCCATCAATTTCATCCTTCGCCGACCTCTTCTCTTCTCTCCGTTTACAGTCCCCTGCAGAGCAGTTTTAAGCAACCATTCGTTCCTGAGCACATGCCCAATCCAGTTCTTTTTTCTGTTTCTTATTGCTTTTATGAGTGTAACATGCCATCATCTTCAGGTTACGTCTGCTGGCCGGCGTGAGGAGCGCACCGGGTCGTTATTTATGCCCTTCGACCCATCCCCTCCACTACCGCAGTCTGATAGCGGTGGTGGGGGTGGTACGCTCCAACGCGTCGGCAGACCGACGTAACCTGAAGATGATGGCACGTTACGCCGTCGAAAATTCGTTCAACCACGATCAATTGATTCGGCAGCATGCGCGAGAGATCTTCAAGTATCAGATTCGCCGGGAACATCTAAGATTACATATCGGGTAACTTATTATTTATTACTTTTAAAAGGTTTTTACACTTTTTTAAATAATAAAGACAATCAATTTTGTACACAATCTATATACCCATGAGTAAATCGTATTAGAAAATCTTAGTTTAAAATTTCTACCAAGTTCACTTGTTATTGTTATTATTATTTTTTATTTTTTTGTAAATCTCATTATACTTTCGTTTTAAAGAAAGCGGTGGTTTCAGAACCAGCATTTATTCGAGTTTTTAGAAGGTAACCAGTCTATCATATTGTTAGGAAGTCTTAATTACAAAATTTGCTCCTTTCGATTATTATCCATATTCACGAAACGCAATTATTAATTTGTGTGTCCGCTATAGACTAGAAAACTATTGGAACAATTTATTCGCGCATTTTTCAAAATGGTCTGCGTTGTCCGAAGAAGGTTAAAACTATTGAAATTCTCGATCTTACCTGTAGAAAGAAACCTTCATTCAGTCAAAAGAAGAAGTGATTCATTACGTAAGCCAGGTATAAAGAAAATTTCTTACCTTTAATGATAACCATAGGTAAACAAAGTAACATCGCCGCTCAAAGCTATTGACATCCTCGATCTGACCTCCAGAAATAAACCGTCACTCGCAAGACTAATTGGTTTAACGCGTACACATTTCTTATTTCAATGATACTTGCAATGATAATGTACATATCTAATTTTAACTAAATTCAAAAATTCATATTTTTTTTAAGTCCCACTACCTTTGGTAGTATAATTTCCAGGTGTAAGGTTAGGGTGTTGTTTAGGGACACTTTTTATTTCACTTTCAGGGGAATAACCAGGGCTATGACCATCTAAGATGGTCTTAATTGTGTAAAAAACCCTGTGGAGTTCGTGTTCTGTTGAGCTCTAAGTTGGCTGGTATGGAATACTGAGTGGAACTTTGTACTTATGCCATTGCTTTGGCATTCTAATTCCAGTATATTCAGTTCTCTTGTCTCTGGCTTCATTTAACTTCTTACGGAATTTTTCGGTTGAATAAAATATTTCTGTATTTATTAATGGAATGTTTGTTTCGTTATGTAAGATTTCTATTGGTGTGTACCTTGGAGCGTTAAATATTATTCTTAAACATCCGTTCTGCAGTAGTTGTATTTCTTGTAAGTTGGTTTGGCTTGCCAGCCCCCATATCTGGCATTCATATAATAAAAAAGGTGGAATAACGGATTTATGTATTCTTATCTTTGTATTTAATAGTTGGTTGCTGCTTCATAATACTGGTGATAAGTTTGAAATTACTGCTAGGTCTTTGTTTTTCCTGTCCATTACATGTTGTCGGAAAAGTAATTTATTATCCAGTGTTATCCCCAGGTACCGATGTACTTTAACCCAGGGAATATTTTGGCTCATAATCTTCAAGGTATCATGTAGTTGACTTTGTAATTTCTGCAACATTTATTAACCTCATCAAGTCCTTGTTGTAAGTGAGCAACGTTAAGATCGTGTCTTCTTCCTGACGTGTACTCCGTAGTGTCGTCGGCAAACTGGGAGTTGGGATTCTATTTATGCAAATTTTGAATAGTGGCGGTGCAATCACAGATCCTTGTGGAATTCCACTTGGTATCGGAAATATCGATGATCTCTGACCGTCAACTTCTGCTAAGTAACTGCCGACAAATTTGATGTAGCAGTGTTTAGTGGCAGTGTGTTCCTGAATAAGTTTCGCGTGCCCAACATTGTCATAAGCTTTTTCCATGTGTAAAAATACTGCTGCCGTAGATTTACTAAGGTTGAAATTTTTAGATTGATCATCTGTAATTCGGAGTAGTTGAGTTGTAGCGGCTACTCGGCTTTGAAATCCGAATTATTCTAGTCTTATTGTCTTCTCTTCCTCGAGACTGGTGTTAATTCTCTTTAGCGGGATTTTTTCTAGCGCCTTGGATGTTGACGACAGTAGATTGATTGGGCGATATTTTATGGCTTGACGGTGGTCCTTTCCACGCTTTGGTAAGGTTTAACTTTTGCTGGCTTCCAGGCTGTGGGGTAGTAACAATTTATGAGGCAACTGTTAAATATTCTAGTGAAGATCACTAAGCCCTTTTTCGGCAGGTTTTTCAAATGTATGTTTTTAATTTTGTCATGTCCTGGCTTTTATTTGTGGCAAGTTTCTTTTTTATGCTTCGTACCTCTCCCGGAGTTGTTAGCTCCGGCTGGTCGTCAGCTGGTTGTTGGAGGATTTCCAATGTCTGACGTTCTGTTTCCTCGGCTTGTCGGGTCTCTGATGGTGTGAGCTGGTACTTTTCTGCGGTGGCTGGGCTGCCACGTTTTCGACTAGTATTTCAGCCTTAGCTGCAGGAAGAAGCAAGGTCCGGCCGGTCGGTTTATTGCAATGTTTGCTTGCCTCGGTTCTTTTAAGGCTCTAATTAATTGCCATGCCTCTATGTTATTCAAAATTAGGCTTTCTATTTTGTCCTCCCACTTCTCATTTCTTCTCCCTTGTATCCGAGTTTTAGTTGACGTCCAAGTTGGAGGTAATGTATCTTGTCCCTTGGGTCGCAGTATCGCTGCCAGAGTTTTGTGTAGTGGTTACGCAGGTAACGTGGATATGCCAAAATAGCCGGAAGCTCTTCTTGTTGTTGCTTATCTAATAAAATTGTGGTAGAGGCTCTTCTTTCCGCTTCCAATACCACCTTGTCAAAATGTTGTATCTTTGTTTCGATACGTTCTGTAGTTGAGACATTGTATGTGGTTCTAATTTTATTGTGAATAAGTCTGGTAAAAAGGATCCAGTCTGTTTCTTTTATTTTCTTTGGTTTTTCGTCAGAATAGAGCAATCTTTGGATAGTGAGCAGTACTGGGTGGTGGTCTGATGAGAGGTCATTTAGCGTGGACAATTCTATGTGTCTGGATATATTTTTGGCGATTATTATGTCCAGCACGTCCAGTCTATGCCTCGAATTGAAAGCGATGTGAGTTGCTTCAGATGGTCCGAAAACATCTATGTTTCTAAGTTCGCACATTTGTAACTACTTTTCGCCTTTTCTATTGCTTGTTGTCGAATTCCAGCTAGGGTGTTTGGCGTCCCCTAATTATGACCTTGCTGCCTGTAGCCAATATATTGTCTAGATCATGATCGTGTAAGTTCCTATTTGGGACTAGACATGCACTGACAAATGTTTTATATCCTTCTCTTGAGTGGATACACACTGCTGTGGCCTCTAGATCTATCAGTTGTGGCTTGGTTATTGGAGCGTGTGGCAAGTTTTTGCGTATGGCTATAACTGTGTCTCCTCCTCTTTGACCTACTCCATCCGTTCTGTATACGTGGTACCCAGTTAAACGGAATGTGTCTGATGGCTGAAGAAAAGATTCTGTTATCTTTTTCTCTGTTGAGGAAGCTCAGTAATTCATCTCGCTTACTCTTTACATTGTTTGCATTCCATGTTGCAGATGTCATGTTTTGAAGGTAAGGTGTTTGCGCCATTATTTTGCTAGGGCCGTCACACCTTCAAGCAGGACTAGGAGTTTTCGTAAGCCTCATGCTTTTTTCATCTTATGCATTGTTCTTTTCAAAACTTTAAAAATTCTTTCCATTTACGATCCGAAGAAACTGGATATGTCATCGGATTCGTCTTCTGATATTTCATTATTGTCATCCTTCTTCTGTTGTGCCTTCTTTTTATGTTTATCATGGGATTCGTTTTCCGAATCTTCATTTTTATCTTTTTTTTGTTTCGTTTTCTTTATTGAGTCTTGTTCGTTTTTCTTCTTTTGTTGAGACTTGGTTTTTGGGTGTTGTTCATCCACTGAAAGGGCTTTTGCATATGAGCGAGAGTGTTGGCTGTTGTTGATTGATTCATTCTTCTTTTGGTTTCTTCTTCTTAAGATATCTGTTTCATTGGTATTATTTTTCTCTTTCGTCTTTTCCTTCTTGCCTTTTACTTGTGAGTGGTGGGTGTAGGAGTTTCTGGTACTCTGGGCATCCTCGCCAAGATGCTGAATGATCACCCTGGCAGTTGGCACATTTTGCTCTCTCCATCTTGGGGAGGTGGCAATCCTTTGTCAGGCGTGACTTCGCACACTTGACACAGCGGCTTGGCAGGTAGCAATAGTTTGACGTGTGCTCGTGCCTCTGACATTGGGTGCATTGGGGTAGGCCGTTCTGAGAAGTTGAGAACGATATCGTTCAATCTGGACCCTCATATAGAGGATAGCACGTTCGTTGTATATTCTGTCCGAAGGCAGGCCGCTTGGCAAAGTTACAGTGAATGTTGGGAGGGGGATGAACTCCCTTGGCTCATGATTTCGCTTTTTAAATTGCTGGACCGCTGGAACCTCGTATCCTTTGGCGCTTATGTCTTCCTCGATTTCTTCTGTTGATATAGTGGGCGTTAGCCCTTTAATGACAACTTTTAAAGGCCTGTGTTCTTGAATCTGATTACTGAAATGACTGATATTACTCTTCTTAAAGAAGTTCTGGATGACTGAGTGGACTTTTGATTCCGCAAAGTATTTCATGGACTCTCCTCTAAATAAACCTTTCAGTTCTCCAGATATCATGCTCTTTAGTCTCTTGTTCAAATATGTGTAGTTTATTTTTCCAAAAACAACAATTTGGGGAAGATGTTGTTTTGGTTGGGTCGTGGTTTCGCTGGTAGTTCCCGGCGGTTCTTCCGCGTTTTCGTCTGTTTTTGTTGGTTCTGTGTCGTATTCTTCACCAAGGAATTCAAATCTATTATTAGTTGTGATTTTGAAGGGTTGCTTGGATTTATTAGTTTCTTGGTATAGATATTTTGGTGTGCTTTTTCTTTTATTTCTATATTTGGATGATTGTTGTTCCATTTGATTGTTTCTGGTAGCTAGTTCTTTTTCACCTTCTTCAAATTGACTTTTTTCTTCATCTTCTTCAGATTAACTTTCTTCTGATTGGGTATTTTCGTCCAATTCTTCGTGGTCTTCACTTTCAGTCGACCCTAGGTACTCACCATTCGTTTCGTCTTCATTTTGGCTCTTGTTCAGTGGCGGTTCACTACCTTCATATCGTGCTTTAAATTGTATTTATATATATCTTCTACCTTTCCACCACCTTTTCCCGACTGCCTTGACGAGTTTCCTTCTCCTTTCCCCGTTTACAGCGTTCGCTTCTTTCAGTCATAAGTTCATGAGGTCCATCCTAACTAGATCCTTCCACCTTACCCTTGGCCTCCCTATGGATTCTTCCCTCCCACAGGCATCTCCCATGTTTTCTTGGTTGGCTCTTTCTCACCTCTTCTCATGACATGATCGTACCGCCATAATCTTCCTTCTCTAATGACGTCACTAATATTAGCTACTCCAGCTATTCTCATCTCGTCATTTCGAGATCTGTTCCCCAGAGAAATACCCAATAGCGACCTTAGCACCCTCATTTCCGTCCTCTTCAGGAGGGTTTCCTTTGTTCCTATTCAATTAATGATAAGTGGTTTTATGATAGCCATACACACTTTTACCTTCGGGTTTTTAGGCATCCTTTTATCACATATCACTCATTAAAATCTCTAACATTTGCTACACCCAGCTTCTACTCTGGCTTTCACCGCTGGTTCAAAGCCATCTTGTGCACCCATTATTCCTCCCAGATATCTAAATGTACAGTGCTGCCATTTCTACGGATTTATCCGTAGATCTACGGATTTTTTAAAAAGTTAGGATTTTCGGATTTTGTTAAAATATCTACGGATTTCTGCTAATTTTTTTACTATTTGTTGATTTTTCCTTATATTCGGGTTTCGTTAAACTTTGAGCGTATAGTGTTAATACATTACAGAATTGTCAATTGTTTCCTTGCAACCGCTAGTGTGAACTAACGATTGAAATAAAGCTCATATTTTGTTTGATTAGGCCTATAGATCTTAAAAACTGTAATATAGAACTATTGGCGCACTCTTTATGCACGGTGACACTCGTTAGCACGGCTTACAAAGCAGTGCCTTCCGAGAAGGATAAACCAATATCCGAGAATCAAAGTGTTCGCAGTATTTAATTCCTGCTACCGTAGATATGCTAAATTTAATTTCAACGAAGAAAATAGGTAATATATAGTCCCCCCCCCCCCCCCCCCCCCAAAAAAGAGTAGGCACAGCAACAGCAGCAGCGATGAAAGTGACGCTGTATAAAAAATGTTCAGCGATATTTCTTACTTTCAATATAGAATATTATTTTGTATTTCGAATTTTAAAGACCTGGAAACAAAAAGTATTCTCAATTTTGACTCTCTCTTCAATAATTATTGTTTTAGTCTTTTAGTTAGAGAGTCTCCGGATTTTTGTACCCAATCTATGGAAATTTTAGCGGCCATCTACGGATTTTCAAAGCGAAGAGGCTGGCACTTGGGTCAGTTTCATTCCCTTGGTATCCTTAATCTATTTTTAATTACTTGTTTGCTGCTAACCAGTACTTAAGTCTTCTTTGTGTCGCTCTTCAGATCCTTTTTCTCTAGTTTATCTTACCGCAGCCATAATTTTTGTTGTAGATGTTCTCCAGTGTCTGTTGATTACTAAGTCATCGGCAAACACGAACTTCCATCTGCTATTATTTCTGATTTGCTCACTAATTACATAAATTACCTGCACAAATAGAAATGGACTAAGTGCTAAGCCCTTGATGTAATCCTACTGATATATATTTATATATATTTAATTAATGATTATTGCCCTTGACGACAGTGTTTAAACTCAAATTATTCAGTTTTTGTTCGTATTTGTCTTCTTCCTCTTCTCTTCCCAATACCTCTTCATACGCTCACTATGTTCCTGTTTCCTTTGTTCTGTCCATTTTGTTCCTGTTTTCTTCTGTATTTTAAATTTTGTGTTCATAATTTTGATCTTGAATTGTCCCCTTTCCCGTGTCATTTCCTTGCTGATCCCTGCATGATTCAAGTCCTCTTCTATTTCCTGGAACCAATTGGTTTTCCTGAGCGAACTATTTACCACATCAAAGATCCTCTTTGTGAGTAAAGTGCTGTTCATTCGCTGTAAATGTCCATAGAATTGTAATCTACGTCTTCTGATCATGTCTGTCAATCTATCTGTATGTTCGTATAGTTCTTTCGTTGGTCTTTTCATCCATATACCGTCTTTATATATTGCTCCCAAAAAATTTTCTAAGGATTTTGCGTTCAACTTTTTCCGCTTCTGTGATGCCTGAAGCCCCAATGGTGGTTGTTTCTGCTTCTGGCAGTACCACTGTTTTGTATTGTCTGAGTTTGGCCTGTCTTGATATATTTCTTTTCTTATAATATGACCATGTGAGTCTACGAGCCTTCTGAAGCTTTTCTGATCTTTCCGAATTTGATAGCTTGTTAGATCCTACTACTTGTATGTATTCCCCTAGATATTTGAATTTCTCGACTCTTTTTATGTTTCCAAATTTTGTGTGTATTGTTTGTGCGTTATTGTTTTGTTTCTCCATGTACTGCGATTTTTTATACGAAATTTGTAGCCCTGTTTTTGCTGCAATTTGATGTAGCTGTTCCAATGCATCTTGTACTTCCTGCCTATTGTTGCTGAGAATTGCAAGGTCATCCACAAATACGAGGCATCTTATGATTGTTTTGGTATGTCGTGTTCTTCCTAGCTGTATTCCTTTGACCTGTTTTTCCCAATGTTTTATAACTTTGTCCAATACCATGTTGAATAAAGTCGGTGATAATCGATCTCCTTGCCTGACACCCGTGCAAATTTTGAATGGTTCTGATGTTTCTCCCATAAATTACACTTAACACATGGTATCCGTGAGTGTTTGTTGTATCAGAGACCTTGTATTCTTGTCTATGTCGTATTCTTTCATTACGTCAAAGAGCGTCTGTCTGTCTATGGAATCATATGCCTTCCTGAAATCCACAAATGATACTACGGTATTGTTTGTTTGTCTTATCTTCAGGAGTGTTCTCAGGTTCCAGATTTGTTCAATGCATGATCTTCCTTTTCTAAAACAAGAAAGAAACATTGCTGGGTCGGCTAATATTTTATAAACAAGCGTATCGATGCTCCGGACTTGTCTTTATATAAGTATTTTTTTTTTTATAAAGAAAGGCTTATTTTAAAATCTACAACTTTATAAAAAAAAGTTTTTCATCCAACATTAAAAACAAGTCAAAAGTGTTTTTGACTTACTCTTAAATAATATAATTTCAGCTATACACCCCCTCCCCAATATTGCTATCCTCGAATTGTATTTTTCACAGTGTCTGAAATACTACCCTCTGAAACTCCAATAGTCTCGTGAATCAATATTTAAAAGCAAGGAGGGTTTGTGTCCTGGGAAAATTTTCAAATAATGCATGGTTCGTATTCTTCAGTTTTCTTACCGCCAACACTTTCTTGAACAGCCTCCACATGAAACTAAAGTTTTCTTTTATAAATTCATTCTTTTATCAGGAAGCCTTTTATATAGTTTTGATGACATCAGGCGATCCTCAAGGAAGTGTAATAGGACCACTTGTTTTTTTATTCCTGTAACTGTATTGGTAATAACGTTAACAGCAGTTTGAGATTGCACGTTCATGATGCAATCATCTATAGATAAGAAAGGAATTCGGCTGATTGCTTTAAAGTTTGATGTGATCTGGTTATTATTTCGGCATAGTGTGATAACCGGAAGCATACACTAGATAGGAAAAGTGCAAAGCAATTTACATTACTAACAAAAAACTTCAATATGTTTGTTGTTCAGGACTACAAATTAAACATTTCAGTTGATTATATGATTTTTTTTTTTTTTTTTTTTTTTTTTTTTTTTTTTTTTTTAAAGTATTTGGGCGTAACAGTTCAAAGCAACCAGAAATGGGACGTGTACTAAACTACTGTCGTAGACAGGGATAATTCTAGGCTGCAAGTCATAGGTCGCGTTTTGAAGAATTGCAATACTTCTACAAATCAGAAAGAAGGTACAGAGAAGAGTAGCTCGTTTTGTCACTGCTTGTCTTAGGAAGAGATACAAATTTAATACGTAGAATTGGCTGGTATTGTTTGGTAGTCACACGTCGAAGGTTTCAATTGAATTTACTGGTATACATATGAACAGCACCGTACATTTACGATTGAGTGTGACGAAATAGTTCTTCCACCAACCTATTTGGGTAGCAGCGACAAGAGAAATAAGATTAGGGAAATTAAGTGACGGTACTTTGTTCCAGTGTAAAGGCCACCCACAGTTCTGTGGATTGAAGAGTGCAAATGTAGATAGTGTAATTCCGAATGATTCAATGTCAGTGGTACGTAATCCGATAAACACTTTCATTGCGAAAAATCAGTTAGCTCTGAATGGATTCTTATTTCTGCGACACTTTCGTCTTAATTTATCATGTTTTTGACGTCACATCAAAATGGAAAATACCTTATTCAACGGACTGTGCCAGAACATTGTATGAAACTCCTTCAATATCAGCCCAGCAGTTTTTGCTTGAATCATATTCAACGAAACAAAAAAGAAGACCAAAAGACACATTTTTTACTTGATTATCGACTACATAAGAAAACTTTTCATTTGAGTCCTGGACACCATGGGTTGCACAATATTATAAATCTTATGATACTTCGTTCCAGTTGTTGCTGTGTATATTGCGCTGATTGAAACAAAACTTGCTTCTCGCAGACGAAGTATAAACATTTAATTATATAAAGAAATCTAATGATATGATCTATATTCCTACTAAAAGAGACCTTGCCTGAATATATATGAACATTAAAACCCTAAGCAAATTCATCAAACGACATATACCCAACATTTCTATCCATCAACTTATCCCCACTAAAAACGGTATGATCATCAAGAGTAATGAATCAGACTTTCCTAAATTACTTAAAAACAAAATTGGACTACCTTCATTTGGCGAAAACGCCAACTTAACAACTGTCACCTCATCCCCACCAAAACAACCAACCCCACCTAGAAGACCTCCTACACTCACAGCTGTCATCCGAGGAGTAGACCCAACAATAACTGAAGAAGAGGTAGTCGCCGAACTCAACTCGAACGACGAATTACATGTTCGAAAAGCCCTCCGAATCAAGAACAGCTTAGGACCAACTTACATGATCAGAGTACTAACTGAAGACGCATCAACAATTGATCAACTGCTTAGAAATGGAGCCATAATCTACCATCAAAAACATAGAGTGGAACCATCAAAAACCCCTTCCCCCCAACCCACACTGTGTGCTCGTTGTCTACAATACAATGACCACCTCACAGCAAACTGCAAGAACACCCCTATCTGTCCACACTGCAAAGAGAACCACTTCTTAAAAGCTTGCCCAAACCTTCAGAAAACTCCCACCTGCAATACTTGTGACCAAAACCATCCTACCTATTCCTTTAAATGCAAATCAAAACCAGCGCCTACCAAAGCAGAACTCACAGTATCCCTCTGACCCATTGATCATCCCACACCACCCACCAACTCCATCCGTCCTCCACCGACCATAGAAGATATCCTAAGATTCATGATAATCACATTACAAAACCTAAATCCCTTCTCCCATGAACACACCCTGGTGCAAATTTCAATTGCAGCAAAAGCAGTATTTGGAATACAAATAAACGCCACCTACTCTCACAATAACGCCCACTTCCAATTTCTGCCCCTAGAACCCCTCGTCTAAGCCCACCAACTCCACAACTAGAACTATTCCTAATATGCCACTTTCCCACAATATACTTTTCAATAATATCCGATCACTCCTAACCAACAAAAACCTCCTCCTGCATACCCTCGCTACACACGACATCCATTGCTTTATGCTCAATGAAACCTTCCTCCAACCCCACCATCACATCCGTATGTCACCCTACCAGCTCACCCGAACCGACAACCCAGCGCCTATAGCACGCGGGGGAGTGGCCATTGGCTATAAGCATCATATCCCCATCAAAATACACCCACCACTCAACCATCCATCTGAACATATCATTGCCACAGTCTTTCTCAAATCCCTCTCAGTCACCATATACATTCGACCCGGTGTTCATATATAGATAAACATTGCAGCTCATACATCATCATGGCAGATATCAATATTCATAGCCGCACCCAGCAAGAACTTCATCAATTTCATAATATCCTAACCGCCATGAGAGGTGACATCATTAACATCCCATTACCCACACGTCCTGAAACAAACACAACCCCTGACATAGTTATAGCTTCTCCCAATATACTAACCCGCTCCACCCTTCATGTCCTCGATCCAATCGGCAGTGATCACCTCCCCATTATGCTTTCCATCCAGTACAATGCCCCCCACACCCCGCACCCACCCAACCCCACACCCCATAAATATATTCAAAACTACAATAAAACCAACTGGAAAGACTACAGGAAATACATAGACGACCAGATAGCGACAGACAACCCAAATATCATAGACGCAGACAGCCTACTTAGAACCGCCAAATACCTCCAACGTACAATCACAGACGCTCATATCCGCTTGACTCCTATCACCCCTCACAAACCATCAATATCCAGACGAGCCCTTCAACTTCTTCATATCTCACGTCGCCTCTTCCGCACCTACCTAAGAACCCATGACCGTCAGCTACTCACCATCCACCGACAACTCCAGCGAACAGTCCGCAACTGTATCGCCGCTCAGAAAAGACGCCCATGGAGGGACACCTGCAACCAACTAAGCCAAAAATATTCGCAAAACTCCTCCCAATACTGGTCCACCTACCGCCGCTTAACTGGTCTCAAACCCGCCCCCAACTACCCCCTCCTCCAGAACAACCTTCCTGTCCCCGACAACACTAAAAAAGGCAACCTCTTCGCCAACCTACTTGAAACCATCTACACTGTCCCAAACGACCCCAAATTCGACTACACAGACTTCCCTATCATCGAACAGCGTGCCAACCCTACATCACGTCCCCTCCTACCTGACTTCAACTACATTCAAACCGTCAGCCGAACTGGACTTAACACCCCTATCACAGCTAATGACATCCTGTCCGTCCGCAGCACGAAGAAAAATACTGCCCCGGGCCCCGATTCAATCACATATCGGCACATCAAAGAAGCACCCCGCTCTTTCCATCAACTTCTAGCTCATCTATATACAAACGTACTATACTCTGGCATCTATCCCCCAAAATGGAAATCTTCAAAAATCCTTATGTTCCCCAAACCTAACAAACCCACATCAGATCCGAACTCATACCGCCCCGTCAGCCTCACCTCCATCTTCAGCAAAACATTTGAAACCATTCTATCACGACGTATCCACAAACATCTATCACAACACTCTCTCCTATCCCCCGCCCAGTGTGGCTTCCGTCCAAACCTATCGACAAAACATCAACTCCTCAGACTTATGCACCTTCTGACCACCCACATCAACACCCACAGATCAGCAATACTTATACTATTAGATATTGAAAAGGCTTTTGATCGAGTATGGCACGTCGGCCTCATTTTCAAATTGCAAACCTTCGCCCTTCCTATCACCTACATTCGCACAATAGCTTCCTTCCTCACCAACCGTACCTCTTTCGTTTCCATAAACAACATTCTCTCCCGCATCTTTACCATGACCGCAGGTGTCCCCCAAGGGTCTGTCCTGTCGCCCCTCTTAATCATCGTGTACATAACCGATATACCCATTCCCGCACCACCTACATATTGTAATGACACATCACATTAAGTTGCATGCCACTTAAGCTTGCGAACTATTCGACGGTCAAGAGCTGGCAACCTGGCAAGTAGCAGGAATGCAAGGACACGTAGACAATGCGTCCACCCCCGGCCGCCCGTGCGAAGAGAAGCGGGGAGAGGACTCGAGTGAGGAGACAAGAGGTGGGTGAGCGGTAGAGAGCGGACTTGCCAGAGAGGGCAGACGCTCCAGTAAATTTTCGCAGAGGTGTTAACCGCAAGTTCACGTGCGCGAAACCATTCATTGTGTCGCGTGCTTGGTACCATCGACCAGTGTTTGTAGGATCGACTCTTGTTCGATCCTAGCTTCGCAGTTCGAGTTTGGAGGAGCGGTCGCCGACGGATCTGCCGATTCCAGCATCTAATTGCATGTGAAGGGAAGGCTGATTCCATAACAGGGTCATCAGCCATCACCGGTGCAAGACAACGGGGCAAGTACCAATAAAAACTATTGCGTGTGTTCTCACCACGGCGCCAAACCAGTCAACCCGACACGACCTTTGGGGAAAGAGACTCAAGTTAGCCCAGGCACAAATAAAGTCAAAATCATCATTCTTTGTAATTATGTAGAACAAATGTAAATGTCAATTCTGCCTGATATTATAAACGTAAATTTTAACGTTGCCTTGAATGATTCCCATCCCCCCCCCATATTAAATATTAATTGCTAATTTTACAATAAATAAAATTAACTATCTTTTCCTGGTGCCGCAATTAGCGTGACACTTCAATATATCCTTAAGTACGCCGATGACACCACCTACCTCGCCGTTCATAAAACCCTTCAACAGTCGGAGAAAGCCCTACAGATCATACTAGACTGCTTCGTCAAATGGTGCAACCGCTGGCGACTAATAATTAATCCCAATAAAACACAAGCCATTATTTTTGGAAAAACTAGTAAAAGATACAGGCTCGCTGATTTTAACATAACCATATACAATCATCCCATCTAACTACAACCCATAGTTACATACCTAGGAATCACCCTCGACCGACATCTTACATGGACACCTCATCTTAGAACCATCACCTCCAAAGCCCAAACCCGCCTAAACCTTTTAAAATTACTTACTAGAACATCCTGGGGACTACATAGCAAGGTCATCGTAAATACATACAAAGAATTTCTCCGCCTCATCCTTACTTATGGTCACCTCTCATGGCTCTCCGCCCCTGATCACTTCTATAATAGACTCCAAATAATAGAACGCCACGCCCTCCGTATCGCCTACCGAATAAGACTACCTTCTCCTACCCAACAACTGTATACCAGGATGCGTTTTCCTCACATACTGATCCACATAGAATCTCTCCGGCTAAAATATGCTATCAATAGCCTTCTAAACAAAAATCCTATAACTCACCGCCTACTTAAAGAACCACTTCACCTTCCCTCCTGTTACAAACAAATCCCACCAACACTGCACCTCCAAAATATCCTTTTTATAACCCACCACAGAGACCGACCACCTAACATACCTCAACAAGAGAAGAGAACAAATATTTACCCCACTGTGTAAATGACATCAAAATCGCCTACTACTAGCCACAAATCTGCAAGAAAAGCAAACAAAATATTGTACAAAACTATAACTCTGATCATGTAACATCTTAATGCAAAACTAGTGTATTATTTTTGTAAAAGTGTAAACATTCCTTTACGAAAATCTATTGTAAACCATATTATCATTTGGCTGAAGAGCCCGCCTCCCCTCCATTAAGGGGGATGAATGAAATGACAATATATATATATATATATATATATATATATATATATATATATATGTGATCTATTCTGTTTATGTGAAAGGTAAATGTTTATTCTCTCTGTATTGTTTTCGCTTTGCGAAGTTTAATTATTGTTTAGTATTTGTTACTTAATTTTAAAAAATTTTACCACTTTTTACGCATTTGTCGCAAAAAAAGCTGCAGCTACTTATCATATATTGTCGTTTTCGTAATAACCAAGGATAGACCCACAAGTCCCTCCCGTATTTACAAGGAGACGCCTCGAACATAACGTTTCTCATTACGAAGCACCCAGATGTGTTGCTGTTTATATAAATGTGAGCAGTATGGAAGTGTGGATTGAAGACTTTTTTTTTAACAGTTTAACGTCCCTTTTTAACAACGTGGTCTTTAGAGACGGGAAAGGATGGGGGCAAGGAATGGGAAGGAATTCGGCCATGGCCTTTTGAAGGAAGCATCCCGGCATTCACCTGGAGTGATTTGGGGAAACCATGGAAAACCCAAATCTGGATGCCCGGACGGGGATTCGAACCGCCGTCCTCCCGAATGCGAGGCCAGAACGATTGAAGACTGAAGGATGCTTCGTTTGGGATTAGAAATGACAAACGCAGTTTTCTGAATCAACACACACAACGAAAAAATAGCAAACCTGCTATAATATTACCGTATCTAAAAGTAAGAAGGAACTTTACGATAATAGCACGGTGGAGCGCATCTGCTTAGAAGAATTGCAGTTCCTGTTGAGAAACATGAAAAATATGAAAGCTTGTGGCCTGATGGCATCAACGTGGAATTATTAAAATATACAAGTTCTCTCTGTGAATTTAGAATATTACATCTATTTAATGAGCACATAAAAAGCTAAAAAAAATACCAAGTGCTTGAAAACAACGGAAGTAATATGCATCTTTAAAAGGGGACTGACGAATAAATGTAGAAATTTTTTGAGCCATTAGTCTAAAGAATGCTATTTATAAGATATTCTCAAAAGTAGTAAGTGCCAGATTAAACGTCATAGTAGATGTCAAAATACAATAGGAACAAGCGGGGTTCCTGATAGGATGGTCATGCCATGACAACCTCTTCACTATTAAGAGCTAGAAAAGGGACTTGAATACAATATGTAAATTCGTATGTCTTCCATTAACTTTGAAAATGCTTTTGATATCGTTGACAGATGCAAAATGTGGGACATAATGACCAAAAAACGGATACCTTCGGCATTTAATTGTGTGGAATTATAAAAGTCTTAAATAAATATAGAAAAATAATAATATTACTGACACTAAGAAAACTGAAGAAGTATTGATTTACTAAGGCCTTCAAAGAGGCTGTAGCTTATCTACAACTCAATTCAACTTATACATTTCATCCGGGAATACTGCTGAAAAAAACTAATATCTAAAAGTTATTTTCTATACAAAAGCTGTAACAATACTACTAGAAAGTGAACAGGAACTACGAAGAGCATTGTATAAAACACATCAATTAGCAGGATAAGAATATACACTTCAGATATCCAAAAGGAAAACAAAAGTGATTCCCTATTACGATAAACACCCATTTGTTCAAAAATAGTAATTGACGACACAGTGATAAAACTGATTATGATTTTTAACTACCTGGGGTGCGAAATCAGTTATGACATAGATGAGGATAGACAGTAGAAAGTGGATGAACAAATTTCAATCAGTATGCGAAATAATATATTGGGAACTTCAGACCAAAAGAATAAATAACACAAAAGTGAAATCCTATAGGACAGCGGTTCCCAACCTATGGGTCGCGACCCACTGGTGGGTCGCGACGTGTGTTTTGGTGGGTCGCGGAAAAATCGAGGTTTTTGCCACCAATATATATATCTTTTATTCCATCTATTTAAAAAATCAATAACACGATATTTTACAAGTGCAATAATCATGAAAGCTATTAGTTTAAATTAAAAAGTTTTCTTAAACAGTCAGCCGGTATTATGCAATAACCTCGTCGTGAGATATAGCAGCGGCAGCTATCGTGCAATAGTTATGGCAACCCCAGAACATCCCCTCTCCCGCCCCGCTCTAGAGAGGAGATTCTCGTGCATACCACCTGCAGTTTTAGTTCCCTCATTGTCATTTTCTTGTTTATTCTTGAATCGAAACCAAAGTCTTTGATTGAAACAGTCTTTCTCTGCTTGTGAGAGTGAGTTATTGTTTGCTTTTTGTTTTGACTGAGAGTAGATTTAATGTGATTATGAAAAGTTGGTTGAGAACTGGATCGTGCCGTAAAAGGGAGCATCCAAATGGTGAGGAAACTTCAACCTCCAAGGCTATTAATAATAAGTTTGAAAATGTTACTGACCCACAACCAAGTAACTGTAATTACAATGCAGACAGCGCGAAAAAGCAATAGCCGTATCTGCGTAGGTATAACCCGGATTATTTGAAATACGGGTATGTGTTTTCGGGTGATGAATAGTAGCCAATACCGCAGTGCGTGATTTGTTGTGAAATTTTGACCAATGAAAGCATGAAGCCATCAAAACTTGAAAGGCATTTGTCAACCAAGCATCCTGAGTACACAGGTAAGGCTCTTGAATTCTTTCAAAATAAAAAACGACATTATCTTTCTACCAAACCTACAATGGAAAATTCAGTGTCAAGCCAACAAAACAAACTACCATAACGTCTTACCAGTTATCCTTTTTAATAGCATCACCTCATCGAGTTGACGGCTGAAATTCCAGGATTAGTTAAAACTCGATTTGCAAATTAAAATGCCACTAATGTGACAAGTCATATCTTGGTGGAAAACACATACAAATCCCATTTTTAGCTGTTGACTGGTAAGTTTACCATTCTTTTTTCCTGCTCCCAGTCTTCCATATTTTCATACATTTGGGTGCAGTATAACACAACGATAAACCTACCAATCAACCACTAAAGTCGGGTCTGCAGGTGGTTTCCACTAAAAAGTGACTTGGCAGACCAGTTGCATTTTAGTATGCTGCTCGAGTTACTTCAAATCGTGGAATTTCAGCAGATGACGTGATGATCTGTGCAACTCCTCCCCGTCTATAATATGTTTTTTGTTTTATGTATTATCGGTTCTTGTTTTAGTTGATAGTACGAAAATTTGCCATTTCGTAGGATAGAATGTCGATAGTGTATCGAGATCATACAACAGTTCCCATTCTGATATTAGATAGACTCTCGTATTAGGTGGGTCGCGAATTTTTTTTTTTTTTACTTAAAAGTGGGTCGTGTACCAATAAAGGTTGGGAACCACTGCTATAGGACAATGTCAGCCCCCACTCTGCTGTTTGGAAGTGAATCGTGGAAAACTAAGGCAAGAGATAAGTGTAAAATTTAGTTGGAGGAAATGTGATTTCTTAGGATGGTAAGAGACTTCACTAAACTAGACCAAATAAAAATTAAAAAATTCGGTAAGATGTTGGTATTTACAACATAAACGAAAGGCTAGAGCAATACAGAGAATAATGGAGGCAACATAGAAAGGACGAAGAGAGAATTCTACTTCTATTTCTGGCGATGCAGTACAAAGCAGTGGGACGAAGAGACGTTGGTAAACGTAGGAAAACATGGAGTAAAAGCACAGTTAATGAAAAATCCTTGAAGTGAAGAAGAAGAACTATCTTTCCTCTCCTAATTGGACTTACGTTATGAGGGAATTTTTCTAAGTTTCAAATAATACTTTGTTCCGTATCTGAAACTGTAAAATCTATACCAACAGACTGACTGCATGTACTCTCTAACATCCCCCCACCAAGTTTCCGAATACAAGCGGCTTCAAAAAATGAATGGAATAAATGCTTAAGATATCCACACCTTTCAATTCATCACGACTGCACACATAAAACTCCAAAATAGAATAAAATCTAGGTATTCGATGTGGAAGTGCTGGTCCAAAACAACTTCAACATAGGCGAAGCATGGTTCAATGAGTGGACCAATTCAAACCCTGAAAAACAAGCGCTTTTCCAAGACCCCTCACGACAGCTTCCTGGATTCAACCTTCCTAGGAAAATCTGGACGGCACTGAACCGAGTGAGAACAGGCCACGGTAGATGCAACTACTAGAAGTACAAGTGGGGAATGATAGAGAATCCTTCTTGTGACTGCGGTAACCATCACCAAACCATTCACTACATCACCCTCTTATGAGTTTCAGTGGTACAATACATCATACTCATGAAGCAACCACAGAAGCAATGAAAGGGCTGCAATCGTTGGACATCAGTCAATAGAAACATCCATGTTTGGTTCTATCAATTGTGATTCAATGTAGCTACTTCTCCCATACGAAAAAGTAAATAAACAAGCTAAAAAAAATCCATATTTTTGTTGCTGTTCAAATATTGTGGTAATACAGCAAACTTCCGATTGTTCGTATGACTAACACTCACTGAAAGTGTTTGGGAACCCGCGGATTTAAATTATTTTTGCTCTCATAATGAATTGCACGATTGTTTCATCAGAAGGGAATTGCCGAATCTTTTCCCGTTCCTTATATGCAATCCGCTCCCGACTCTCGCTGTCTTGTAAAGCTCAAAATGAAAATAAAAATGTGCCCTCTTCGACGGAAGTATTTCATAAAAGAGCTTAAAAAAAAATAAAAAAATTTACAGACAGATTGTAGTTTAATTCTGATTATTATCGTTTTGAGGATCAACGGACATCCAAAATTCCGGATTGAACCATTCGATGATGATAGGCTGCATTTTAATAAAAAATTTTATTACATATGCACCTTAAAAAAATACCAGACTCTATACTGAAGATTAGCAAGGCACATCAGATAACAATTGCTTAGCTTACTCTAGCCAGCAGTAATTAGCGCGAAATTTTATAAGCCACATAGACAATTTTCGAGTCGCTTTATTCGTTTCTACATAAACCACGCCAATAGTCGGTTACCATTTAAAACATTCAGAACTTACGTAAAGTAATAGCAAGTAATTGTAAATAACATTAAGTTTTTGACAGTAATTTAACAATATAAAGAATTCCAAAATCTCCAATACTCACTAAATACGGAAGCTGGTACAAAATATTAATATCCTTTCATTAAAATTCCATGTATCGCAATCAATTTAGCGAACTTGTCGGCCAGACTCATTCAAAAAGTAATATACACAATAAAAAACAGCGACATGAGAGATAAGATTAGAGAAATTAGGTGCCACATGGATGCGTATATGTACTCTTTCATCCCTAGTGTCATTTGCGACTGGAATGCTCATAGTTAAATCCACCATCTGCCATCTACAGTTCTGTGGATTGAAGAGTACAAGTTTTGATGTAGATAATTGAATTTCGGGTAGTTAAATGTCAGTAGAACGTAACTAGAGAAACATTTTGATTACAAAAAAAAAATAATCAGTTACTTTTAAGAAGATTTTAATTTTTTTGACACTTTCGTCTTAATTTATTAGCACTTCTACGTCACATCAAAATTTAAAAAAAAAAACCTAATGCATCGGGCTGTAAACTGATCGAAACTCCATCATAATCAGACCAGCAGTTTATGCGTGAATCAAATTCAATGTAACAAAAAAAGAATACAAAAAGACACGTATTCTCTATATCACCAGCAGCATAATATTTGGGCAACACAATATTTGAAATGCTATGATAATTCGTCCGCTTATTTCTGCGTGAAACACGCCAAATGACACATATCTTCCTTCTCGCAGCCGAAGTGAAAACAGTCAATTATATAAAAAGGATCTAAGGGCCTATGATTGTGTAAAGGCCTACTGTAACTCCTGCAACTCCAGGGTTATTACATATTACTCCGTTCTATTTTTAATAGATTGAGTTACCAAACTTTAGTTTTTTTTCGTAATAACCAAAGTTGCGGAAAACTTACATCCATACGTTGCTCCTGTATTCTTACAAGAAGACGCCTCGAACATATCTTCTCACATTTCGCAGCAACCAGCTGTGATGCTGTTTATATAACCGTGAGCAGAAGGGAAACGAAGTTTTACTGAAGACTAAAGGTTGCTTCGTTTGTGATTAGGAATAAAAAACGCAGTTTTCTCATTCATCATCTTAGCCCTAAGATTAAAAAACTCGCTGTTTTGGATTAACTTCAGGATAATAGCATGGTGGATTCCATTTCCTAAGTTGAATTATAGTTGGTGTTGAGAAATATAAAAAATAGCAGTGTTTGTGTCCTTGATGGCATCAACATGGAATTATTATAATACGCAGGCTCTCTGTGCGAATTTAGAATATTAGGTACAACTATATCATTATCTGGAAGAGCTGAGAAATACCAAGTATCTAGAAAACAACAGAAGTTACACCCATACTTAAAAGAACCAAAGAACGTATTGTGCCGGGATGCTTCCTTCAAAAGGCCATGGCCGAATTCATTCCCATTCCTTGTCCCCAGTCCTTTCCCGCCTCTAATGACCTCGACGTCGACGACGAGTAAAGCCATAAGTGAAAAAAAGAACTTAATGTAAAGATTATACCGGCATCCATCTAAAAAATGTTGTTTTTAATATATTCGCAAAAGTAATAAATTCCAGACTGAAGATTATAGCAGAATACAAGAGGAACTGGGTATGTTCTGCGTAGGATGGTCATGCAGTGACAACATATGTAGTTTGAGGAGGTAGAAAAGAGACGTGAAGTCAATATGAAAACTCATGTAGCTTTCATTAACTTTGAAAATGCTTTCGATGGTGTGGACAGATGCAAAATGTGGTGCATAAAGACCAAAAACTGATACCTTGGGTATTGAACTGGAATTATAAAAAGCTTTTATAAAGACCGAAAATTAAGAATAACAATTGTGACACTTATAAAACTGAAGAGGTATTGATCAACAAAGGCCTCAAACAAGGATGTAGCTTACCTCCAACTCCATTCAACATATACACTGAAGAGCTTATTAGAATCTGGAAACAGATTGCCAACCCAGGAATACAGCTGAAGAAAAATGTGTTACCTTGTATACAGATGATGTAACAATAATACAAGAAAGTGATCAGGAACTACAAAGAGCATTATATAAACTACATCAATTAGCAGGAAAAGAATATAACCTACAGATACTAAAAAAGAAAACAAATGTGAGGGCGCATTACGGTAAGCGTCCCACTATCCCAAAAACAGTAATTGACGTCATAGTGATAGAACGGGTTATGAATGTTAATTACGTGGGCCCGAAATCAGTTATGACATAGTTAAAAATATCGAAAAGAAGATCAACATATTTGAATCAGTAATTGTGGCAATGAATAGAGCACATTAGAGGTAAACAAGAAAAGACGTAAAACTGAAATTCTATAACACTCTGCTGTATGGAAGTGAATCTTGGATAACCAAAGCAATAGTTAACAGTACATTTCAGGAGGTGGAAGTGATATTTTTAGGATGGTAAAAGACTGTACTAAACTAGACCATATACGATATTAAAACAATTTGTTATAACTTGGTATTTACAATATAAATGAAAGGATAGGGGAATACGATGAATCATGCAGGCAATATATTGAAAGAATTGAATAAGAGAAAGAAATGTGGGGAAAAAACAAAACTTTGGTTGCTCTTCATACAGTGGGGTATTGCAGCAAACTAGCTAGTGTATATATGGCTAAACCTCACGGAATATGTTTCGGAGCACGCGGGTTTTAAACATACTGATTTAATTTTTGCTCTAATGGCGAATACCATGGTAATTCCATCAAAAGGCTGTTACCGAATCCTTTCTCGTGTCTTGCATGACTTCAACTCCCGGCTCTCGTTATATTAAATTGAGGAACGTTTTATTTGTGAGATTTACTTGGTCGTTTAGTACCTGTTTGCCTTCATTTTGCTTTTTGTATATATAAGTTTTCCTGTATAGTGATTGTGTTGTGTCTGTGGTTGTTGATAGTGAGAATTTGCATATCTGTGTTTATGTTTGTTGGTGAATGGTCATTTTCTATGAGGTGTTCGGCAAATGTGGAATGGTTACTGTATTTTAATGCTCTCATGTGTTCTTTGTATCTAATTTGGAATTGTCTTCGAGTTTAATATACACAAACTCGACAGACAAAACAAACACAAACTGTATAATAAAACCCCACACATATATACATCATACATAAATACAATATAAAACATTCTAACAAGACCATCACACATACTCACACTTTTCAAAACTCGCGCTATCGGCCCGAGACATGACATATACAAACAAATGGCCACAGCAGACAACCGAAGGACGCAACAAGACATAAACAAACCAGCTGAACGATGATAAGTTGATAACAAACAATATTGTAAATATGATACAGGCAAAACATGCGTTATATATGAAAACGGAGATGCGCAGCTGCATACCAGAGTAATAAATGTAAATAGTAAGTAACTTTTAGCTATAGAATATCTCATGCCCATAATTATGTAATAATAGGATAAAATTGTATATAAAAACTGTAACCCAGATTCGTCGCTGATGATGCCTCGATGAGAGGTGAAACGCGTACGACGCAGCAATAAATAAACTAAACAGTTGCATTGGCGTGTTCTTTCAACTAGTAATCAATTAAGCAAATGTGGAAACATGGCCTGCAACAACATCGCATTAATAAATATTTGCTTAGCTTATTCTTTCGAATACTCCAAGCGACTCTGGCTAGCTGTTTTTAGAGCGAAATTTTATAACAGAGGCTATTTTCGAAGCGATCATAGGTGCGTTTACTTGTTTATAGAATCACTACGCTAACAACTGATTACTATAACAGACATACAGAACTTGCTTAAAGCTACTTCAAGTAATTGCAAATAATATAAATTCAGTGACTAGTTTCTGACAGTAATTTGAACAAAATAAACATTTCCAAATTGTGGAAAACTCACTAAATGCGGTAGCTGTTATAATGTATTAATATCCTTTAAATAAGATTCTATGTATCGCAAATCAAATTAGCGCAGTTTGAAAGACATTCTGACTCATAGAAGACGTAATATACAGAATAACAATGACAAGGCATTCATTAACAAATCTCCTGTAATTACAATAAATGAAACATTTAATCTAATTTTACACAAAGCCAATTTGCTCATTGAAAAGTAATGAAAACAAAACAAGGTTACAGTTATGTTTTTAGAAATATTGCCATTATAATTTGCCAGCGCCTGCGCCCGCATCAGCAATTTTTCGATTCTGTCTGTGACTCCAAGACGAAAATTTCACTGCCATTTTAGCTTAGATCTTCAAATGACTGATTACGCGTATAACCAGAGGCTAGAAGATGTTAGCTTGCAGTATCTAACCGGTTATGCAGCAAACTTTTGCCTTTGTTCTGTGCAACACTTTGAACATCGTCGTCATGCGACTTTCTGCTAAACAAATCACTTTGTCTCCGTGACGCAATGTTTAAGGGCTTTACATCTCGCCGACTGCCAGATAATTACAATTGAGACAAGAATGTGAGCAAGGAATTTGGCCATGAAGTATAAAAATATCTGTCATGGTCTTAATTAAGTAACAGTCTCGTGATTCACCTTCATAAAATTCGGAAAAGTTAAATATGGATGGACACAATGTCTAACAAACCAGCGTTGTCCTTAATGAAAGTTCCAACGTTATCATTCATCGTCTTGATGACGCTCGATATTTCAAAATTACGGAGTATTTATTACTCAATTGTTTTTCAAAATCTCACTATACTATGGTTTTACGAAGGATTGGTTTGGGAACAGCCATTTTTTTGAGTGTTTAGAGGGTAATCAGTCTATGCTCTTAATTGAAAGTCTTAATTCCAACATTTGAAGGAGTTTAATTATTTATATGACATTTCGTTTTATATCTATATACATTAAATGCAAAATCAGTATTGCTGTCCGCTATCGACTATAAATCTACTGAACTGATTTACGCCCGTATTTTTGCAAAATAATTTGCGTCGTCCGGAGAAGGTTAAAGCTATTGAAATTCTCGATCCTACCTGTAAAAGAAATCATCACTCTGTTAAAAGAAGGATGGATTCAATACGTACGCCAAGTATAAAAATATTTCTTATCTTTACTGGTAACAATAGGTAAACAAAATAATATCGCCACTTAAAGCTATTGACATCACCGATCTGACCTCCAAAAGTAAACCATAACTAATTGGTTCAATGCGTACGCCAGGTGGCACAGAAAATCAGTTCATATTTCAATGATACTTGCAACGATAGTGTGTATATGTAATTTTAACTATATTTCAAAATTCATATCAAGCTTTAAATTGAGTTCATATATTTCTTGTTCTTCTCCACCATCTTTTCCCAACATTAGGGATCAAATACCTTGATTAGTTTCCTCGATTTTTCCAGGTCTACAGCGTCCTCTTCTTTTAGTCCTAAAATCATTAGGTCCTTCTTAACTAGATCCTTCCACCTTATCCTTTGGCTCCCTCTGGATCCTTTTCCTCCCACAGGCATCCCGCACGCTTTCTTGATTGGTTCTTCCTCACCTCTTCTCACGACACCTTAATCTTCCCTCTTTAATGGCTTCACTAATATTAGCTCCTCCCGCTATTCATACCTCTTCATTTCGAGGTCTGTCCCTCAGATAAACACCCAATAGCCACCCTAGCATCCTCATTGCCATCTTCTTCAGGAGGGTTTATTCCGCTCCTGGTAAAGCCCATGTTTCTAATCAATAAATGATACCTGGTCTTATCATGGTCATATACGAGTTACTTTCAGGTTTTTAGGGATCTATTTATCACATATCACTTACCAAAATATCTACCAAGCTGAATTCTTTCATCTCTGGTTCACAGCCACCTTCTGCACTTATTATTCCTCCCCGATATCTAAATGTATGTACTTGGGTCAGTTTCATTCCCTTGGTATCCTTAAAGTTGGCATTCTTCTTTGCTGCTAACCAGTACTTCAGTCTTCTTTGGTTTGACTTAAGACACTTTTGCTCTTTTTTATTTTGCCACATCCGGACTTTCTGTTGTAGATGTTCTCCAGTGTCTTTTATGATTTCCATGTCTTCGGCAAAGAGGAGCTTCAATCTGCTATTATCCCTGATTTTCTCGCTAATGACATCAATTACCTGCATAAATAGAAATGGACTATGTGCTGAGCCCTTGATGTTATCCTACTGATATATATATATAGACTAGTCTTTGTATAAGCACTTTTATAAAGACAGGCTTTTTTAAAAATTCTACAACTGAATAAAAAAAGGTTGTTCATCCAACAATAAAAGCAAGTCAAAATAGTTTTTGAATTGCTTTGAAATAATATTATGTCAGCTATTCCTCCCCCCCCCCCCCCCCCCCCCATGGTGCGAAGTCTTTTATCCTATCCCCGAACTGTATTTTTCATACTGTCAGAAATTCTACCCTCTGAAACTACAATAATCTCATGAATCAATAATTAATAGCAAGGAGGGTTTGAGTACTGGGAAAATGTTCAAATAATGCTAGGTTCGAATCCTTCAGTTTTCTTACCGTCAACACTTTCTTGAACAGCCTCCACGAAAAACTAAAGTTTTTTTTCATAAATTCGTTCTTTTCTAAGGAAGCCTTTCATATAGTTTGTATGACATCAGGAGATCCTCAAGGATGTGTAATAGGACCACTTCTTTTTTCTAAATTTCTGTAACGATATTGGTGATAACGTGAATAACAGTTTGATATTGCACGTTCATGATGCAATCATCTATAGATAAGTAAGGAATTCGGTTGATTGCTTGAAAGTTTTACATGATCTGGTTATTATTTCGGCTTGGTATGATCAATGGAAGCATACCCTAAATAGGAAAAGTGCGAGGCAATTTACATTACTAACAAAAAGCATCAGTCCGTTTGTTCAGGACTACAATGTATAAAGTTTACTTATTTATATGATTATTTCTCTCAAGTATAACGAAGGTACAGAGAAGAGCAGCTCGATTTGTCACTGCTTGTCATAACTCTTACGAAGCGTCATATAATTGATACATAGACTTGTCTTTGATTGTCTGGTAGTCTGACGACGTTGGTTTCGACTGAATTTTTTCGTAAACAGATCACCAATACCTTAGATTTAAGAGCACGGCAAAATTCTTCTTCCACCAACCTATTTGGGTAGAAGCGACATGATAGATAAATAAGGCACCGTACGGATACTTAAATGAATTCTTTAATCCCTGATGTTTTTCATGACTGGAATGACCAGAGTTAGTTCCAGTGCAAAGCACCCTATGTCAGACACAGTTCTGTGAACTGAAGAGAATACGTTTAAATGCAAATAATAGTACGTAACCCGATAAACACTATCATTGCGAAAAATTATTTACCTGTAAACAGATTCTTATTCCTCGGACACTTTCGTCATAATTTAATATCTTTTTGACGTCAGATCAAAATGAAAAAATACCTGATGCAATGTACTGTACATTATACGAAACTACATCAACATAGGACGAGCAGTTTTTTTTTGCCTGAATCACATTGAATGAAATAAAAATAGACCAAAAGACACGTTTTTTCTTTATTAGCGGCTGCATAAGAAAGACTTCATATTAGTCCTGGGCACCATAGGTTGCCCAATATTAGAAATCCTATGAAAATTCGTTTCAGTTGTTGCTTTGTCATTGCGCTGATTGAAACAAAACTTGCTTTTGGCAGCTGAAGTGTAAACAGTTAATTAGATTAAAAAATCTAATGGTCCGATCTGTTTATGTGAGAGGAATACTGTTGTCCACAGGAATTGAGCTTACCGAAGTTTAATTAAATTTTCGTATTTGTTGGCTGAGATTACAATTTTTTTTGCTACCTCTTATCGGATACAGTTACACGTAATTTACGGAACAATGCTGCAGCTAATTAACATGTATTATCGTTTCCTTAACCAAGAATAGGCAAACATAGACCTACACGTCGCTCCTGTACTTACGAGGAGACGCCACGAACATATGTTCTCACATTACGTAGCAGCCAGGTGTGTTGCAGTTTACATTACAGTGAGCAGAAGGGAAACGAAGTGTGCACTGAGGACTGAATGATGCTTCCTTTGGAATTAGGAATAACAAACGCAGATTTCTGATTCATCACTCTCACCGCAAGAATAGCAAACTCGCTATATAATTACCATATCTAAAAGTAAGCAGGACTAGAACGGTGGGATGCATCTGTTTAGAAGTATTACAGTTGGTATTGACAGGGGTGGATCCAGGGGGGGGGGGGCTAGGGGGCTCAAGCCCCCCCCCCAAAATATCTAGGTCCACCTCCGACATTCCAATTTTGTAGACCTTTTTTAGCTCTACGGATTTGAGGCCCGAGGAGGCTATAAAGACTGCTGTTTGCCCGTCTGAAGTCCCCCCCCCAAAGCCAAAATCCACTGAAGGCAAGCCCCCCAGCCAAAATCCACTCAAGCCAAGCCCCCCCCAAACCAAAGTCCGCTCAAGCCCCCCCCCCCCAAAAAAAAAAATCCTGGATCCGTCCCTGGGTATTGAGAAACATGAAAAATAGGAAAGTTTGTGGCCCTGATGGCATCAACACGGAATTATTAAAATGCGATAGTCCTCTGTGTGAATTTAGAATATTACATTTATATAATGAGTGCTTAAAATCTTTTTAAAAAATTAAATAAATAAAAAAAAAATCAGCTAGAAAATAACAGAAGTTACAATCATATTTAAAGGTGGATTGAGGAATAAATGTAATAATTATAGAGGCATTAATCTAACAAATGCTGTTTATCAGATCTTCGCAATACTAGTAAAGATCATAGAAGAGGTCAAAATACAAGAGGAACAAGTAGGATTCCGGATAGGATGGTAATGCAATGACAACATCTTCATGATTAAGAGCTGGAAGAGAGACGTGAAGTCAATATAGAAATTCCTATGGCTTTCATTAACTTTGAAAATCCTTTTGATATCGTGGAAACATGCAAAATAAGAGACATAGTGACAAAAAGGATACCCTGGGCATTTAATTGGAATTATGAAATCTTACATAAAGATACGAAAATAATAATATTACTGACATTAAGAAAACTGAAGAGGTATTCATTAACAACGGCCTTAAACAAGGCTATAGCTTATCTCCAATTCTATTCAACATATACATTACATCCGGGAATGCAGCTGAAAATAATTAATATCTAAAGGTTCTCTTCTATGCAGATAATATAACAATACTACAAGAAAGTGAACAGGAACTCCGAAGAGCATAATATAAAATACATCAGTTAGCAGGAACCTCCAGAATTCCAAAAAGGAAAACAAAAGTGATGGCACATTACGGTAAACACCCCATTCGCTCAAAATAGCAAATGACGACACAGTGGTAGAACTGGTAAAGAATTTTAAGTACCTAGGCTTTGAAATCAGTTACGACATAGATAAAGATGTAGAATAAGAGGTCAACGAATTTGAATCAGTATGCGGGACGGTGAATAAAGCACTTCAGAGCAAAACAAGGAAAGACACAAAAATGAAATTCTGTAAGACGATGGCAGTCCAGATTCTGCTGCGGTGAAGTGAATCTTGGATAACCAAAGCAATAGTAAGAGTAAAATTCAGGTCGGAAAAAAATGAGACTTCTTAGGATGGTAAAAGGCTGCACCAAAAAATACCATAGGAGAAAGGAAAAAATTCACTAACAACTTGGTAATTACAATAAAGGAATTAGAATATAGGAATACAGAGATTCATGGAGGCATCGTTTTGAAATAAAGGACGAAGAGAGGATTGTATTTCTGCAACTGGAGAACAAACAAGTGGGACGCAGAGACGTTGGCAAAGCTAGGAAGACGTAGCGTAAATGTAGTAAGTGAAGACGTAAAAGTCATTAACGCTTGATTTTGAAAATGAAGAAGAAGAACCATCTTTCATCTCTTAACTGGACTGACCATATGAAGGGAACTTTTCTAAGTTACAAAGAATACAGTTCTTGGAATTTTATCCTACTTTTATAATTAAACGAAAATAAAATAAAAATGGCACTACTTTGGTTGCTTTTCATATATTATGGTATTATAACTAACTACATATTGTGCGTGTGATTAACGCTGGCGCGGGTTTGAATCATCCTGATTTTATTTTTGCTCTAAATGTGAACGCCACGATTGTTCCATCAAAAGGCTGATTTCGAATTTTTTCTCTATCCTTATATGCAATCCGCTACCGAGTCTCACATTAACAAGTGTTACGATAAGAAAGCATAAGCTGCATTTTACTCAAATTTTGTCACAAAAGCACCTTCAAAACAAATACCAGACTCTTTATCAAAAATTACCAAAGCACATTAGATACCAAAATTTGCTTAGCTGCCATAAGAGCAAAATGTTTGTAAGCCATATAGACAATTTTCGAGGCGCTTTTATTTGGTTTTAGAACAACCACGCAATCAATCGGTTACCATTTCAAACATTCAGAATGTACGTAAAGCTTCTTGGAAGTATTTGCAAATAACATTAAATCTACAAGTTTTTGACTGTAATTTGAACAAAATAAACAGTTCCAAAGTGTCGAAAACCAATAAATACGGTACCTGATATAGCATATTAATTTCCTTTAATTAAAATTCCAGGTATCTTAATCAATTTAGCGTACTTAGAATGTCGGCCAGACTCATTCAAAACATAATATACACAATGAAAAACAATACATTTACAAACAAATCTCGTGTAAATACAATTAATGAAACATTTAATTTATTTTATGCAAAATTAATTAGCTCACTGGAAAGTAATGAAAAGGTAACAAGGTAACAGTTATGTTTTAAGAGATACTGCCATTATTTGTTATTTATAAATGTATTTCCTACCTAGACAACTTTTCTTAACTACTTTCGATCGTTGTTGATTCCTTGACTAGAAGTGGAATTGGTCAGGAAATAAATACGTTTTCATTAAAAGTTGGACTTATTATTTACGAATCATAATTTACGTTTCGAAGAGAACAGTAGAGGACTTTATGGAGATTATGTATTTCGCAAAAAACTAAATGTATGAATTGTACATCTCGTAATGGAAC
>JARYHS010014588.1:0-21802 GCA_031002005.1 Vandiemenella viatica
GTTAAGAATTGTATAATAGGACTAATAGGGGATATTATTTTGTTTTAAACTTGTTAGCTCTTTGTTACTGTTCGTTAATCTGTTTCACTGTGAACAATTTAAAGTCAGATTTTTGTTTAACTCAGAGAATTGTCGTCTTGAAGGTCAATGGACTCTGAAAATTTCAGATATAATCGGTCACTAGGTGGCTATTAGTTCCCACTAGAGTGATTAATATTATCAAGTGTGATGATAAATATGAAAGTATAAGGTGTATTTTATTTAACTATCACAGAAAATATCAGACTAATTACCGATGAGTAACAAGGCACAATAGATAGAAAAATTTACTTATATTTCCAATAATCCAAGCGACTCTCGCTAGTTGCTAATAGAGCGAAATTTTATAACAGAGGCTATTTTAGAGGCGATCATAGGCGCCTTTACTTATTTCCAGAACCACCACGCTAACAATTGATTACCATAAGAAACATACAGAACTTACATAAAGCTACTTGCAAGTAACTGGAAATAATATTAAATTCATTTACTATTTCTGACAGTAAATTTAAAAAAATAAACAGTTCCATAGTGTGATAAACCCACTAAATATGGTAGGTGGAATAACATATTAATTGCCTTCAAATAAAATTCAATGTATCGCAATCAATTCAGCGTAGTTAGAAAGTTATTGAGACTGATTGAAGACGTATTATACAGCATAAAAAACAGCAGATTTACAAACAAATATCGTACAATTACAATAAATGAAACATTTAATTTATTTTACACCAAGTTAATTTTCTCACTGAAAAGGATACAGCTTTACAGTTACGATTTAAAAATTACTGGCATTATAATCTGCTAGCACCTACATCTGCATCAACAATTTTCCAATTCTGTCTGTGATTCGGAGACGAAAATTTTACTGCCATTTAGGTTTAGATCTTCAAATGACTGATTACACGTATAACCGGGAACTAGGAGATTTTAGCTTGCAGCATCTTACAGGGTTTGCAACTAACTTTTACATTTGTTCTATCCAACAGTTTGAACATCGTCGTCTTGTGATTTTCTGCTAATTTAGTATGTTTATGCGTAGCCATTTTTAAGGGCCGACTGGCAGGTTATTACAGTCGAGACAAGAATATGAGCAAGGAATATGGCCACGGAAGTGTAAAAATATCTTTCATGGTCTTACTCAAGTAGCAGTTTAGTAATTCACCTTTACAGAATTATGAAGACCAGTACAAGCTAAATATGGATGGACACAATGTGTAAAGGACCAGCGTTCTCCTTAATGAAATTACTGACACTACGATTCATCCGCTTGATTATCCTCCACATTTCGAAAATACAGAGTAATTATTACTCAATTTACAGGCGAAATAACATCTAAACCTTCCTCTTGCAAGGTACCTTCGGGTTCGCCCAAATGTGAAGTATACTGTCAAATGTAAGCTACCAATTGTCCTTGGAAATTGACCAGCCACTTATGAGCTAACCACTCCGATAGTGGATGGGCATGTTTTTTAGACGAGGTTGGCCCAATTTCTCCTCTTCCAACGCATGCAAGCCGTTAGCTCGGATAAACAAATTGACAGATAATTTGACACAGAGTTTCACAACCTATTTTAGCATGTGATCAGAGAGGCTAAGCTCGCGGCATACAACCACCTCCAAGCGGGACGACACACACACTGCCTCGCGCCTTACTTTACAACACTGCAGGCGCCCAACCAATAAACGCTACCCAAACACCTGTGCTGGCCAGCGTCAATATTGTTAGACTACTTACATAACAACATTGTGTTATTTTACTACAGTTACTAAGCAAACTACAGACTGTGGAAACCAAATATTATTACAAATGAAGTTACAAACATTAATATAGTTATTAAGGATTAATAAATTCTATATAATTCAATATTCGTAATAATAAAAGAATTGAATCTATTCTTATAAAACGCCTATATGGTCACGTATGTTCTGTCATGCCATGACGTCACACTGTGACGCTGCGCTATGACGTGACGCTTTTCATCTTCGTTGGCCAACTTACGATCAGAGATGTTGTTTAAGTTATGCGCTTTATTTAATAACAGCTCTATTTAGCTAAGCAATAATTAATTGTCAGAACGCTGAAAGAATAGTACATATTCCGTTCAAGTCGACAGTGAGAATTATTAGTTGCTTATATCTTTTTAATATTCTTTCGAAGTAAAAGTATTCGTTAAAATATTTGGCAATTGATATGTAAGATAAAACCATTAATTTTTTATTAGCAATCATTATGTTCATATTACATCTGGCACTTGACTCTAAAGCAAAGGACATGAGTAAATTAATTCTTTTAAAATAATTAATATTGTTTTCATGACTGTCCTGTTACTTAAATCGTTGCTTCGTTTGAATGAAAGTTGTTCCACACTGATCGGAATCTGTACAGCCTAGACTACAATTAAATCCAATCAGGGCCCGCTCTAGCGGTTTTGCCGCCCCGGACAAACAGACAATTTGCCGCCCCTTAAGATTATGTAGAATTATATATTTTATTAAAAAATAATTAATTTTTAATCGAATAAAATATTTAATTTTAATAAAATCGTATATTCATCAATAAAGTTATTGAATTTTGATCTAGCTGCTCAAAATAGATAAATTAATTATGAAATATCTGTACATAGCCACAAATTAACCAATTTTTTTACATTTTTAAATGCTATTACAGATGGATATTATCGCACAAACAATCTAAAATGCCATTATTTTGAAAATAAAACAAGATTACATCAAATACGCTAAAATCACATAAAACTTTTTTTCTTACTTTCAGTTTGCGAATTTTTTATTACATCTTTAAATTTACTTCATCAGAAATTTCATATTCAATTGCCAAAATGGCTAAATCATTAAATTATCAATTTCTTGGTTTTCGTAAACGCTTAGCAAGACGTCGTATACATGTCCCATATGAAATTTTAAAGGGTTTAATGCCTCTATCCTAATCTCCCAACTAGTGTCACTCCATGTTTTCAAAGTTGAACCCTGAACATGCTTTAAAAGTATTGCCCATCGAAAAGTAGATGCCGAAATGAATAAATATATTTTTTGGACCATGTTGAAGAAATTAGCGGCTTCCAAGGATGCTTTTGCCATTAATAACAAGATTGAGAGAATGGCTACTACACGAAACATTGAATGCTCGCGAATTATATTATTTAATTCTACATTGCACTCCTGCTTTATTTCCCCTCATATAATACCCGTTGTCAGTCACTGGCCTCTGATATCCTGCAAATTTAAACCCAAGTCATTAAGATCTCCAACTATAGTATCAGGCATTTGTTTTCCTGTGGATCTTTCGACTGGTAAGAAGCCTTAAAAGCTTTCATTAATTTAATTTCAACATCAGGATTAAATTTATTGGTTGAAAACATATCTGATTACAAGAGTAATTTGCTGTATCTTACTAAAGTCAGGAGTACAGTTTAAAATTATGAAAAATATTTGATTTTTTTTTTATTTCATTAATAACATGAGACTTTGATGCAGCAGATCTACTATCCCGGTTTGTATACTTTTCCCAAGATATTGAGCTTTAGTCTCTACTTTTTAGAGCACTCAAGCACGTGCTCTTCCATAATGGGATCGTATTCAGACAGTAACTCAACTATTTTTAAGAAATTACCGTTATTATACTCAAACAACTTGTCGCTTGTACCTTGAAAAACCAGACAACTTTTCCCAAGCATTTTGGTAATTGCAACCATTCTTAGAAGCACCTCATTCCAATGATTTATTTTGGCATTACGTAATAACTCTTGAGTGGCAGCATCTACAGTTTTACAACAATTTAATCTTTCGTTCATTTATAGCCATGATTTTTGTGCCTGAATATGATTTTTCGAAATTTCATGCTCTCTTAAAGTTTCGCCGAGGTGCTTCCAATTTTTAAAACCCTCCTTTGAGAGAGAACTAACTAAACAGCCGAAAATTTTGCAACAGAAGCAGTAAACACAGTTTTGTGAAAGATAGTAATATTTGCTCTCCGTTGCTTAAAATTCGTGCATAATATTTTGCGCTAAAATGTCGACCTATGTCATTGGAAGGAAATTTGTAACTATGTAATAGTTTAGGTGGACCTTGCCTTACTAAAAAGCTTCTTACGGCGTCTCCTAAAATTTTTGGCCACAAAGTTTTAGAACGCCTTCTGTGAGTCTCACGTTGGTGTCAGTTTCAATTGGTTTAGAAACTTCGTTCATTTGTATGCTATTATTTTCTGACGATTCTGTACGTCTTTTGTATCCCGACCTGATATTGGAATCTAAGATTTGTTTTGGTAAACCCTGAATACAGTATATTTTTTTAACGCCCCGGATTGATTCTGCCTTTCCGCTTTCTTTCCCAACCTTCTTTTTTTGTACTGGTAACCAGATAGTTTTCTTTGACCATCAGACATTTTGGAAGAGGCACGCACGTAACTCAAACAATGTACACTATAAAATAATATAAAAAGTAAATATTGCCGCATGAACGCCAGTGTACCGTCTGCCAGCATGGCGCAGCGGGTAGCGTCACGAATTGCGGTACCGAAGGTCGCCGGTTCAATCCCGCCCACTGACAAAAATTATTTAATTCTGTTTATTATTTCCAGAAGATTCTACATGTTTCCTAAGGTCACTTGTAACTTCTACACATTTCATTTGTTAACTACTCTTGTAATCTCTAGTACGTTCTATCTGTGTATAAATAGAAGAGCATTCTGCCCAAGAGGCAGTCAGTGCTGCGTGTATGTTTGAGTTCTCAATAAACCTGTTCTCAGTTTAAGTGCTGTGTTCATTGACAAGTAACCTTCGAATTCACACCTGCCCCGGTTGCAACGCGACATAGTTTTGGTGGAGGCGCCGGGTACCCTGTGCAACAGCTGCATCATCGTGGCTCCGATTAGGCAACGTAAAAGTCGCCGCCTACACGGACTGGAACCGGACTACAAAGGATATACTCAGTACGTCCTTCCGAAAGTCCGCGTCATTAGGAAACCCATGGCGGCAAGCCAGCTGCACATTCGACACCCATCGGTGTTCTCTGGAGCCGCTGGACAGGACCCTAACAAATGGCTAAAAGGGTTCGACCGAGTCGCCAAGTACAACAGGTGGGATCATACCATGTGCTTGGCAAATGTTTATTTCTATCTGGACGGAACCGCCCAGCAGTGGTTCGAGAACAACGAAGATAAACTGAATAACTGGGAAATGTTCCAGACGGAACTTAAGAAAACGTTTGGGGACCACCAGCGACAAATCCGCTCGGCGGAAGAACAACTGAAGAACCGGGCCCAACGACATGGGGAGCCGACGCAATCTTACATACAGGATGTTTTGGCCCTATGCAACGTAGTCAACCCGAATATGACTGAAGCCGACAAAATCACGCACCTAATGAAAGGTATTGCAGAAGACATGTACCAAGCTCTTCTGATAAAAGACGTCGCTACGACGGAAGAGTTCATCAAGTGGTGCCAGCGGATTGAGGAGATGCAACAAAGGAGGGTTGGGCGAAAGAAGTATGACAGACTTCCCAACGTAGTCCCTATGGCAGTTGTGGAAGACCAGCACGACTTTGCGTCTCTCATACGGCAAATTGTGAGAGAAGAATTACAACAGTTCATGGCAGCTGGGACTCTTGAACCGAGTGAGCATCAGATCATGGCCATGGATGTAAGCCCAGTGGGTCATGAAGGAGCCGACGCGGCGGAAAAAAGAGGTATTTCAGACAATAGCTCCTGTCTGCCGAGCCAATCGCACTCGACGTGAAGAATGGCCTCGCCCTGATATGACGTATGCTGCAGCTGCCAAACGGCAGCCTAGGAACCGGCCGACACGGCCACAACCAAATCCTCCGGCACCTATGACGTCCCGCAGACGAACGGACGTCTGGAGGACAGAAGACAACGCGCCAGTATGTTTCCACTGTGGGCGCCCTGGACATGTCGTACGATACTGCAGAGAGAGAAGACGAGTATTTGACGATTATTTTGCAGCAAGACGTCCGCCATCAGAACAGTTCTACCCCAGGCAGCCACCCGCTGACGAGTTCGGTCGACCTACGGGAAGAAGCCCATCGCCGTACCCTAGACGAGGTCGATCCCCGACGCGCCGCTGCCATTCATCGTCGCCGGACAGAGCTACCAGCCGCTCCCCTAGCCGCCGCACGCAGGAAAACTAAGCAAGGCGACCATCTACGGAGGTGAGGCCGCCGCAGATGAAAATCCCTCCATGGATGACAGTCACTAAGATGTCGGGAAATCTCATCAACGTTATAATCGACGGCCAACCTGTCCGGGCGCTGGTTGAGTCAGGAGCTTCTTTCCTCCGTATTGTCGGACAATTATCGTCGCACACTAAAGAAGGACAATGTTCCGTGATACGGGGGCAACTGTGCTAAAGGTCGCAAATGGAAAGTACGTCCAGCCAGCTGGAGCTTGTGTCGCGAGAATAACCCATCAACAACAGGACCAGCCAGTTGAATTTGTCATTTTAACAGATGTAGTCATAATGTCATCCTTGGATGGGACTTCCTTAAGGCATTCCCAAGCTGTCATTGACTGTGGAACGTCTGAGCTGCAAATTGAAGAAGTCGTTGCGACGGGTACACGTACACAGAATCTTCTGGGAAGTTATTCGCCGTTGACAACGTGACAATCCCGCCGTTCGCAATGAGAAGAGTCCCAGTCAAAAACACGGACGACCGCAACCTTGAAGTGCTTGTCGATAGTAGAAAGTTTATTAGGCTCACGAAAGAAATCTACATACCAGCGGCTATCATAAGCATTATCGGTGGTCGAGGAGACATTTGGATCACCAACTGTCACGAGCAGTCACAAATTATCCCCAAGGGGAATGTGCATAGGGACAGCTGAACCAGTCCAGGAGGGCGAGCTCAACGTCATTAACGAAGATCCATGCTCTGTTACTAGTACCGACAACACGACTGGAGGAAACAAACTATGGAACTGCCAATAGGGTCCGGCCTGACCAAGGAACAACACCACCGGTGTTTAGCTATACTACGCCAATTCTCTGGTGTATTCACACCCCAGCAAAAAAAGGTCAGACGAAACGGCCCACGATAAAGCATCGTATCAATACTGGGGATCATCCGCCCATTAGCCAAGCGCTCGTACCGATTGTCACCAGTCGAAAGGCGAATAATTCGAGAGGAAGTGGAGAAGATGTTGCATAATGACATTATTCAACCTTCGGAGAGTCCTTGGTCATCTCCGGTGGTCCTCGTAAAGAAGAAGGATGGTACGTGGCGATTCTGTGTCGACTATCGGCGGCTGAACAAAATCACAAAGAAAGATGTCTACCCACTGCCGCGCATCGACGACGCCTTAGACTGCTTGAAAGAGCTACATACTTCTCAACCATGGACATGCAGACAGGCTACTGGCAAATCGAGGTTGACGAAGCTGACAGAGAAAAGAACGGCTTTATTACACCTGATGGCCTCTATGAATTCAAAGTAATGCCATTCGATTATGCAACGCTCCGGCCACATTCGAACGCATGATGGACAACTTACTTCGACACCTTAAGTGGACGACGTGTCTTTGTTATTTAGATGACATTGTTGTTTTCTCGAAAACATTTGAAGAACATCTGAGTCGCCTGTTCAACGGTGCTGAAGTGTGTTCAGACTGCAGGACTCCGCCTCAATCCGAAGAAGTGCCTCTTCGTCGCAGAGAGATAAAAATCCTGGGGCCCTGGTCAACGGAGATGGCGTCCGCGCTGATCCAGAAAAGTAAGGGCAGTCATGGAATTTCCAACTCCTCAGCACATTCGTGATGTGAGAAGCTTTCTTGGGCTGTGCTCATACTTCCGGCGTTTCATAAAAGGATTCTGTAACATGGCACGGTCCACTGCAAGAACTTTTGCAGGGAGACGCCAAGTTTTACTGGGATGAAACCTAAAGAAAGATCTTTCCAGGCACTTAAGGAGGCTCTAACTTCCGCACCAGTTCTAGCCTTATACGACGAGAATGCAGAAACTGAACTTCACACTGACGCCAGCGGTTATGGGATCGGTTGCAGTGCTTGTGCAAATTCAGGAAGGTGCTGAGAAGGTGATAGCCCTATGCATCAAGAGTATTCTCTAAGCCCGAGATAAAACTACTCTACAACCGAGAAAGAATGCCTCGCAGTTGTCTGGGCTATCAACAAGTTTCGTCCGTATTTATTATTCGGCAAACCTTTCACCGTCGTAACAGACCACCATTCTTTATGTTGGCTAACCAGCTTGAAGGATCCATCAGGTCGACTAGCAAGATGGGCACTTAGACTTCAAGAGTACGACGTCACGGTGGTATTCAAAAACGGACGCAAACACAAGGATGCCGACAGCCTTTCAAGGAATCCTTTAATAGAACACAAACAGCATGAATGGAATTTCAGCCCTCGCGAATTAGGTGACGTTGCAGCTGAACAGAGGGAAGATTCAGAGTTATTAAGAACCATAGACGCCTTGGAGAAAGGAGAACCGGCCAAAGGAGGGTTTCAAATTGATAGATGGGACATTGTATAAGAACAACTACGATCCACTAGGCCCCCAAGTGGCTTCTGGTCGTTCCAGCTCATCTCCAGCCAGCTATTCTCAAGTATTTCCACGACGCTCCAATATCCGGTCATCTGGGATTTGTGAAGACCCTGGACCGAATCAGACGCAGGTATTACTGGAAGGGTCTCTACCGATCTGTCAAGCATTATGTGAGTCACTGTAAAGAGTGCCAGCGACGGAAACATGTGCCGCAATTACCTCCAGGTCATCTAGTACCAATTCCACCTGCAGCAGTTCCATTCCACCGAATTGGGATCGACCTTTTGGGGAGGTTCCCGAAGTCGACAACCGGTAACCGATGGATAATAGTCTGCACCGACTACCTCACGCGCTACGCTGTCACCAAACCTGTGCCGACTGCAGAAGCTCCAGAGGTTGCAAAATTTCTAGTAGAAGACATTATTTTGAAGCATGGAGCACCACGTGTGATGATATCCGATCGTGGAAAGGTATTCCAGTCAAGACTAGTATCAGAGGTCATGTCAAGATGCGACGTTGTCCACAGGATGACAACTGCATACCACCCTCAGACAAACGGTCTCACAGAACGCTTCAACAAGACATTAGCCGATATGCTGTCGATGTATGTGGATGTTGAGCAGAAGGATTGGGATACAATACTGCCAGTGGTCACATTTGCTTATAATACAGCAAGGCAAGATACGACAGGCTTCACTCCGTTTTTTCTGCTCCATGGCCGTGAAGCTGAGACCACAATGGATACGCTGTTCCCATTCCAGCCGGACGACACTCAGGATGACTATATAAAACAGCTCATTACCAGGGTCGAAGAAGCAAGACAGCTGGCTCGCATACGAACACTGGCCACCCAGGAGAGGGACCGTCAGCGGTATGACGGCAAGCACCGACCTGTTGCGTACAACCCAGGAGATCTCGTATGGATTTTTACCCCTGTCCGGAAGGTTGGGCTATCAGAAAAGTTACTGAAGCGGTACTTTGGTCCGTATCGTGTCATACGCCGCCGGTCAGACGTCACATACGAAGTCGAGGATTATGAGCCGTCTTCGAAACGACGAAAGCGAAGGGACATTGTTCACGTCCTCCGCATGAAGCCTTACTACAATCCTGACGAGCAGCTAGGCACAACCAGCTTCTTGTTCAAGGACTCTGAGGACGGTTTGGATACTGAGGAAGTCGGACAGGAAGATAATAGTACAAACAGGAGGGGCCCTCCAGAACTGCCATACAGAGGACCCACGACAAGATCAAGATCCAGGACACTTCAGCGTGCCCCAAAAGAAATCTAACAGCGGGACGCTGTTTTCCTCAGGAGAGGGAGCAATGCCGCATGAACGCCAGTGTACCGTCTGCCAGCATGGCGCAGCGGGTAGCGTCACGAATTGCGGTACCGAAGGTCGCCGGTTCAATCCCGCCCACTGACAAAAATTATTTAATTCTGTTTATTATTTCCAGAAGATTCTACATGTTTCCTAAGGTCACTTGTAACTTCTACACATTTCATTTGTTAACTACTCTTGTAATCTCTAGTACGTTCTATCTGTGTATAAATAGAAGAGCATTCTGCCCAAGAGGCAGTCAGTGCTGCGTGTATGTTTGAGTTCTCAATAAACCTGTTCTCAGTTTAAGTGCTGTGTTCATTGACAAGTAACCTTCGAATTCACACCTGTCCCGGTTCCACGCGACAATATTTCTAACACTTTTTGAAGGAAGTTTCAAAAAAGGAAAGTTGTCAACACTCCAAAGAGTGAATTAGGTAAGGGATGAATAACAAAGATTATTAGAGTATCTTGTAAAACAAAAAGGGACCTTTACTTAAAAGTAAGAGAATCAGATAACTATACACTGAAAGCTCATTATAAACTTTTTTTCGAAAATACGGTACTAAGAAATGTAATAAGAAAGACCAAGAACAGGTATATATCAGAGAATTCAGGCAATAAGATAAAAACTTTATGGAATATAATAAAACTGAAACAGGAAAATCTGTAAATCAATCTAAAGACATAAAAATAGAACAAAATGGATCTGTGCTTGGTGAAGTAGGGGAAGTTTGTGAAATATTTAAAAAAAAAAAAACATTTTCCTTCAATTGTAGAGAAAATTATGCACAGAAAAGCAATCCCCACATAGTTCCCAAAGGTTTCTTCAGACTGCTTTCCAAATGGATTTGTGGAGCTGTAATTGCCACTACTAACAGTCTCAGAAATAAATAAACTCGTGAAACAATTAAAACCTAAAAATTCTTCCATCTGTGACAATATTTCAAGTAAATTACTGAAAAAATGTGCAGATTGTATCAATCATGTACTTGCCCACATTTATAATGAATCCTTAAAGCGAGGTGTATTTCCAAATTGACTAAAATATGCAGTTGTAAAACTGTTGTTTAAAAAAGGAGAAGCAACATGTGTAGATAACTATCATCCCATTTCATTACTTTCTGGATTCTCAAAGATTTTTTAAAAAGTCATGGATCATAATGTAATAAACATGTTACAAAATAAACTATCCTCATTAAATCACAATTTGGGTTACAAAAAGGATCATCCATAGAAATGGCTATATATTCATTTTTAAATAACACATTTGAGGAACTGAATAATAAAATGAGCCATGTAGGAATATTTTGTGATCTTGAAAAAGCATTGGACTGTGTAAATCATTAATACTTTTGAAAAAAATGAAATACTTTGGTATTATGGAACCAAAAGCAAATGGTTTAAATCATACATGGAAAGTTGAATGCATAAAGTTTCCATTTTTGATTCTAAAATAAGTAAAGATGCTTCTCAGACTGGGAGAAAATTAAACATGGAATTTCTTGGACCCCTCCTCTTTTTGTTATACATCAATGACCTTCCTGGAAACCTATCTAGTTAAGAGTGTTTTATTTGCAGATAATACTAACCTGACAGTGAGAAAAACGCCAAACAGTAATCTAGAATTTAATGTAAATGAAGTACTTAGAGAAGTAGCAAATTGGTTTAAGGCAAATTCATTAAAATAAATTTGGAAAAAACAATTATGTTAGGTTTAAAACAAAAATTATGCACGGCTGGATTTATATATAACTATAAAAATAACACAATCTAAGAAACAAGAGTTTAAAACTCCATGGTATTAAATAGATGAGAAACTTTGGCACGAACATACCACTTCACTACTGAAGAACTTAAGTAGTTCCACCTTTACAATACGAACACTTTCTCTAACAGAAGATCTAACATTAATGAAACAGGTGAACTCCTCATATTTTCATTCAGTTATGACATATGGCATAGCAGCCATCTGGTTTCCCACATTACCCTAGGTAAATGCTGTGACAGTCCCAATTTCTTCCTCACAAAAATAAACATTTCACAGATAAAAATAAACTTGTCACATACAAATGACAACACATATGCTTCCCTTCGTCAAAATTACAACAAGCCTCACAATCTCGTAGTAGATAGAATTTTCCTTCGAAAATATGCACAACCTCTTCCAGAGAATTTGCTGAATGACCCACAAAAGTGGAAACATTCTAAATGGATTATGCTGATGATGAAAGCATAATTTTGAGTTGTAAATATTTGGAGGAGATTACATTAGCCTGTTCACAACAGAATGCCAATCTCAGTGTCATGTAGTGGCTCAACAATTTCCATCATAAGGAAGCAATTAGTGTTTGTCAGTAGCATTCTGATAGAAAAGCATAACAGCATGGAGTGCACCCCTTGTTGGTGGAGTTTGAATAATCTTGAAAGGTATGTACACCACAGTGATAAATGGCATGGGGATGCAGAATGGCAGACTACTGCATAAATAACAAGGGTATACTGGGTACATGTAATCATTTCAGGTTATGTTATGAATGCACCTACCTGGGGAAAATGTTTTTTGAAATAGATCATTTACCTCTTGGGATCTACAGGTGGAGTCCTGTAATGGACCATATAAACCAAAGTATTGGCTTGTGGAGTATTAAAAGTCTGAATAAAGCAGGAAGGTTGTAGAATTTAATGTGCAAAAAGGCAATGAATCCATATACCAGTATGTGTTGATGAGATTTGTGAAAGTAAATAAAATTTGAAATTTTAAGATCTGATGAATACAGACTAACTAACACACAACCTATGAACAAGATTATTGCGGGATGATTTATAACAAATTAGAGAATAGGAAAACCATGATTTCTTAAAAAAACAGTTTAGTGACAGCACAATTTTTGAGGCTACTAGATAGTATTGCACCAGCAACAATAATATGATAATTAATGACAATTCGATAAAAAAATATGCACAGAAACTGAAGAGCTAATTGAGCATGGTGGGGATGAAAAATCTATTAACCATGGGTACCTCGCATGTGGTAGTAGAAGGGTAAATTAAGGCTCTTCATTTTAGAAGAAGAAAAATATGAGGAAATAGGCTATTGGAATGTTTCAGAAAATAATAAATAGATAGAGCAAATAGGCTATTTAAGAATCATCAAAAAGAAAGGAAACCTCCAGGAAATACAAGGTGACATCAGCTACATTATAATATGGGTACAGGATATTGGAATAAAGTTCTGGACCGTTAATCATATGTGGGAACTAATAAAGACTCAGACCACATTACAATTGAAATAAAGAGCTTATAGAAATAAGCAAGCAAGCATCTTATGCCACAGTAAAAGAATTTCTCAAGAAGCAGATGTCTGTAGAATCTGTTAGAACTGGTATAGGAATAAAATGCAAGTGAATGCAACTAAAGAAGAGTGGAAGACATCCAAGAGAGAAACAATGAAAGCAGGAAGTTTTTCTGCAAATCATTGATATGAGAAGCAGATACAAAATGCTCTTAAAGAATTGGTAGAACAGCACTAAAAAGGAATAAACTGGAAATACAAGAAAACTGAAGAAAGATGGCTATAAGAAATGTATGAAAATATTAGTTGCCAGAGTAATGCTGCATATTGGAAGATCAAGGAAAATTTTAAGGAATAAGAAGAAAATGTACAAACATTAAAATTACTCTTTTAAATTGGAAGAGAGAACTATCAGAGGGACAGCAAGGATAGAGAAATTGTGCAAGTTGACTGTGTTGAAATAATTATATTGGCAAGATAGGAAGCTGTTGAAATTGATGATATAGGAAATCATACGTTAAGTCAAAATTTGGTAGAGTTCGATTGATCAGAACTGAAGTGTGGCAATAAGCGTTCATGAAATGCCCTCAGAATGGCTACAATCTTTATGGAAGAAGAAATTAAAGGTATTCAAGCTGATAGCAAAAGTTTTAGAATTGCAGAGGTTCCAACTGATTTAAGTAATGCTTCCAGTTCTGAAGAAAGGTGAAGCCTAAAAATGTGTAAAGCATTATATAACAAGTCTGCAAATAAATGCTTCAGAAGTAATTTAAAAAAACTTGGCAGTATAACCCCACCTATCTGTGTGTTTTGCACCCTTTCTGGCCTGGATGCATGCACAAATTTGGTTGGTGATGTTGTCATAAAGTTATTGTATCACCTCCTATTACTGGCCTATAACTGTTGTAAGTGGTCTTTGCAACCTGGATACTGGCACTGGAACAGAGTTTACATCTGAGCTGGCCACACACATGTTCTATTGGGAACAGAACTGGGGATCTTGCTGACTATGAGTGTATCTCAACATCATGCAGACAGTTTCATAGAGACATGTTCTGTGTGTAGAGGAGTGCTGTCCTGTTGATAATGGCACCACGATACTGCCACTGAGAGGTAACAAATGAGGGTGCAGGTTGTCTGTGACATAATGTTGTGCTGGCATAGTTCCCTCAATCACAACCTGCTAATCACTTCACTACCAAAGCTCCCTAAAGCCACACGTCGCCTCAATCAATACCAACCGTGACCTAAAGTCATGCTGCTCTGTCTCTCCAAACTATGTTAAGAATCCCCTTTGTGATGCCACAAGGCAGATATATGAGATAAAAATATTAATAACTGTAAATAGAAACTCTAAGTGATAGTGTTAAATGGAAAATAAGGAATAGGTTTAAGGAATTCTTAATAATGATAACGAGATTGAGGCAGGTAGTAGATATATTTAAGATTTTCAGGAGATGGCTGCAGGCTGCCTTTATGTGGCAAGGTTGCACTAGAGGTCAGTCAACCCCTTCTTGCTTCCTCATTTGGCACAGAGTGGAGTGTTCTCTGTCGCCAACCCTTGGAAGTCAAAAGGCATCTTCTGGGAGGGGCAGCATCTGTGAAACTCTATGCTTTCTCCCATTTGGAAGAGATTGTCCTCATGCCAACTGGGTAGCCAGAAAGCCAATGTTGGCAGGTGATCCTCCCAGAGGGACATCCGCTCCCCCCAAGTACAGTTAGCTGGGGAATATTTAAGGGCCCCATGGATACAATAGCGTTCTCAGTTTAGCCCAGTTTTTCGATTGATTGATGGTGACTGCCTGCACTTCTTGCCTTCCCAATATGAAGTAAGTCCATTTTTCTGTCTCTGTGTGTCTCTGCAGATTAAACACTCTTGCTACGGTAATGTAGTGAAGTTAATTAAGTACATGAAAAAGGAAGTTTATAATTGCATTATTCTGATGGTGAATTGCTGATATTTAAAATCACTAGTGGGAAAACTGTATTAACTTATTACATTGCTTACATGTGGATCATAAGTGCAGGCCAGTTGCTCACTATACAATTTTAGAAAATTGGTTAAATAGTGTACCTATTTCTAGTGTGGACCTTTGTAAACAAATTGGTAAACGGACCAGAATATGATTTATTTTGTGTGCTACATCATCTATATTTTTCTTTGTAATTGTTCCTTTCCACTACTAACTTTCCACTGAGAAATGGTTTATTAAAATTTGAGTGCAGACAATCTTTGGCAAAGAAAGATGTCCAATTGAATCAATTAATATATTAGCTGAAAAGTATTAAAGCCATGGGGATGGAAATGTGACACCTGGTCACTGCCTTACTCACTGGTGATGGTCATCTGAGGTAGTGCTGAACTGAGATTCATTGCTGAACACAATGTGATGCCATTCATCAGCAGTCCTCGCTTCCTGGTGATGGAATGCAGCAGTTTATATTGTAGTGTTAAATGGTACCTCATAAATGGGATAGTAATTCCATAGTCTTGCTGCTGCTAGTCTCTGACCAATGGTGTGGGATGATACAAAATGTTGCAGGGAGTCCATCACTTGTACTCAGATGGCTGATGCAGATGTGATGGGGTTACAATGTATTATGTGCACAATACTGAAATCCTTCCTTGTGTTGGTCATATGTGGTCAACCTGAAACTTGATGATGAGTATGCCTACCCTTATCCTCCATGCTGTAAATATCATGTCACTGTCACATACGAATGCCAAACAAATCTGAATACTGCTCAATTCGACCAGATGGCCAAATGGAGACCCAAAATAAGGCTCCTTTCAAACTCTGTCAGGTGCTGATAACGTTGTGTCACATGCGTAAGTGGCATCTGTGTGTCCTTCACAGTGATCACTCAATATCTGACGCTGCTCATGTTCCTTATATACCTACCAGGACTGACAAAAAAACAGTATATATAAACAATATCAATGTACTGTCGTGGTTGTTCTAACTTTCACAGATAATTGCAACTCTAAATATTTACATATCTGTAGATTATTTGTATCTGTATGTAGTTATATTGAAATATGACCATGTCTTTTGGGTGCTTCAAATTACTTTGCTTTAGGGGGGAAAACAGGATATAAGAGAAACAATTCTGGAACCAAGGGTGAGTATTAAAAACAAAATAAGTTTTTGATTATGTTTTATGGTACAAAATGTTTGACTAAAATACTGATGCACAAGGCTAATTAATAATATAGGAAATGGTGGCTATAATACAAGCAGAGAATTACAAAACATTAATATCAGTTAAGTTAGACAAGGCTGTTGTGTAACCCAATATTTGGCTTTTATGTAGGGAAACAATGAAATTTTAACATAGTGTAAGGATTCCGATAGAAACAAGCAGAATGCTGTGATTTGCTGATGGTATTGTCCTCTCAGCAGATAGGTATCAGGATGTTGATAAATTACTGAACAGTATGATTAAAGTATTTTGAAGAGAATTTGGACTGTATATAAACTGATTTATGACAAATTTAATGTAGTTTCACTCAAAATGGTAACAATAACAGTAATTAAACATAAAAATATTATAAGATGTAATGGAAGACATAAGAAATTGTTTTTTTTTAGAAAGTAATTGATGGTCAGAGCAAGAGAGAAAGTATATAATTCTTAAGTTGAGTCACTTTAACAAGAAGAATTTTTTAAAAGTATTAATAATTTCTCTGACTCAAATAATTTTTGTGCACTGTTTAGAGAGAACACAGTACTTTATGAAAGTTTAGCTTTGACTAGGGGAATACCAGAGGGAAGATGTGATGTGGTTGAAAGATTTTCAAAATTAAGTGCATAGATAATATACAAAATAATTTTATTTTGATTATGTGGAAGAGTTTTACAGAATTTAGTGACAGGTTGGTTGTTCTGCAGACAAATAATGTGCAGACTGGTAATGTATCAGTGGAGAGAAAAGTTGGAGGGAATAACTTTGAGGAAAACAAAGATTAGAATGTCTGAAGCAAATAACTGGGGACATAGGTGATAATAGGAATGTTGAGATGAAAAGAATGCCTGAGAATAAAAAAAGATTGATGATTCCATAAAACCAGTTGAGGGGCTGAATATTGTTACAATGTTATACAAAACACAGAAAATACACTTTTGTTGGACTTCCTTATGTTCTACTATTATGGCAACTGAAGATTACTGGAATATTAGATATTATTGTGATAATGTCTCAAATATCCAAGCATGAACAAGTATGGGTTGTAAATACCATTTTTGCTTACATCTGTTAAAATTCAAGGGCTGATGCTTCATTTAAAATGCAATAGTTACCAGTCCTCTATTAGAACTTTGTACCATACACAAGCCAGCCATGGACCCTACTGTAAATTCTTATTCTAATGAATTACATGTAATACAACTCACAAATCAACAAACTTTTGATAGAGCCATAACATGGTGGTAAATAAGATAAAAACTATTGGAGTGTATGAAAAAGTGGTTTGCTGCACAGAAGAGTTCTTAAAATGTAGATAGCAAAAAGTTAGGGTAGGAAATGCATTATCAAAGGAAGTGGTAGTGAAAATGGGAGTGCCACTGGGTAACGTATTGGGACTATTGCTATCCATCATTACAATGAATGATTGTGTTGGGGAATACCATCACAAGTTAAATTGTTGTCAAATGATATAATGTTATATAAGAGGATCAAAATGGGGTTTCAAAATCCTTCATTGTTGGAGAGAGTGATAAGAGGATGTACGAAAGAAGTAAGGGAACTGGAACACAAAAAGTTGGTCAGGCCATTGCTCATATATGGAATTGTAGTATGGGACCCACATTTCAGGTATCAAATACAGGAGTTGGAGGAGGTGCAAAGAAGGGCTGCTATGTTTGTCTCAGGAAATTACAGCCAAACACAATCAGTAAGTGATATGATAAAGGAGGTGGAATGGGATTCATTGGAAGACAAGAGGAGGGTGAAGAGAATCATGGGAGATCACAAGGTGATAATGTGTGAAAATATATTGGTGTAAGAATTAGAAGTGGTGCATTGAAGGGAAAAGTTGACCATGACTAGAAATTGGCACTGGATTTCAGGAATAGGTGAGTGGAAAGATTTTCGTTCATAGGTAAGTGTGTCAGGGATTGGAATAAATTGCCAAGATAATACACTCCTGGAAATTGAAATAAGAACACCGTGAATTCATTGTCCCAGGAATGGGAAACTTTATATACAATTCCTGGGGTCAGATACAACACATGATCACACAGACAGAACCATAGGCACATAGACACAGGCAACAGAGCATGCACAATGTCGGCACTAGTACTGTGTATATCCTCCTTTCGCAGCAATGCAGGCTGCAATTCTCCCATGGAGACAATCGTAGAGGTGCTGGATGTAGTCCTGTGGAACGGCATGCCAAGCCATTTCCACCTGGCGCCTCAGCTGGACCAGCGTTCGTGCTGGACGTGCAGACCGCGTGAGACGACGTTTCATCCAGTCCCAAACATGCTCAATGGGGGACAGATCCGGAGATCTCGCTGGCCAGGGTAGTTGACTTACACCTTCTAGAGCACGTTGGGTGGCACGGGATACATGTGGACGTGCATTGTCCTGTTGGAACAGCATGTTCCCTTGCCGGTCTAGGAATGGTAGAACGATGGGTTCGATGACGGTTTGAATGTTCTGTGCACTGTTCAGTGTCCCCTCGACGATCACCAGAGGTGTACGGCCAGTGTAGGAGATCGCTCCCCACACCATGATGCCGGGTGTTGGCCCTGTGTGCCTCGGTCATATGCAGTCATGATTGTGGCGCTCACCTGCACGGCGCCAAACACGCATACGACCATCATTGGCACCAAGGCAGAAGCGACTCTCATCACTGAAGATGACACGTCTTCATTCGTCCCCCCATACACGCCTGTCGCGACACCACTGGAGGCGGGCTGCACGATGTTGGGGCGTGAGCAGAAGATGACCTAACAGTGCGCGGGACCATAGCCCAGCTTCATGGAGACGGTTGCGAATGGTCCTCTCTGATACCCCAGGAGCAACAGTGTCCCTAATTTGCCGGGAAGTGGCGGTGCGGTCCCCTTCGGCACTGCGTTGGATGCGACAGTCTTGGCGTGCGTCCGTGCGTCGCTGCTGTCCGGACCCAGGTCGACGAGAACGTGCACCTTCCGCCGACCACTGGCGACAACATCGATGTACTGTGGAGACCTCGCGCCCCACATGTTGAGCAATTCGGCAGTACGTCCACCCGACCTCACGCATGCGCACTATACACCCTCGCTCAAAGTCCGTCAACTGCAGATACGGTTCACGTACACGCTGTCGCGGCATGCTACCAGTCTTAAAGACTGAGATGGAGCTCCGTATGCCACGGCAAACTGGCTGACACTGACTGCGGTGGTGCCCAACAGCTGCGCAGCTAGCGCCTTTCGACGGCCAACACTGCTGTTCCTGGTGTGTCCGCTGTGCTGTGCGTTTGAGCATTGCTTGTACAGCCCTCTCGTAGTGTCCGGAGCAAGTATGGTTGGTCTTACACGCCGGCGTCAATGTGTTCTTATTTCAATTTCCAGGAGTGTAATTTACCAAAATTGTTAAAAGAATTTAAAGTTGAAATTAGTGGAGCAAAAGGTAGCTGGGCAAAGGAATGGGGAAAACTGGGAGAGTAGGGAAACTGCCACTGGAGCAAGTGCCCCATCGCAATTAAATTAAATCTTGGGTAAACTGATTTTTGATGTTGTATAGCTTTCCTAATATAAAATGTGCAACTGTAACTGGGATATATTGTCTTCTGAAAGTCCAAAGATCTACAATAATGTATAAAATTAATATGGGGGCACTCTTTTCGAATTACTAGATTTGTGAGATTCATCTTTTAATTTAAGAGCTGGACACTCTTTTAAGCTGTATAGCCACAATACAAAAATGAATTTTATCTATTAGACATTTCCTACAATATGAATAGTTTGTTCCTCTTTTAAATTTCAATAAAAATGCTGAAAATCTCAGTGTTCAATATTCAACAGTAAAATCTGGCTCTATTTCTTCAAATTATCCTCAAATATCTCAAAATAAAAAAATTTATTTGACTCCAATTAGATTTAATATCATATACATACAAAAATTGTAACCAAGACATCAGCAGAATTGTAGTACATATTTACAGTCATTTTTTTTAAAGGAAAGAATATTGGCTAACCAGTTAAATTTGTGAGAAATGAAACTGAATTAAATAAAAGATGAAAGTTCACTGGGTGATAACTGTAGTCTGGAAAATAGCTCTGCAGAATGCCCCAATATCTTTAAGGAGGTACATAACTAAAGAGTGTACATACTGATGTGTTAATGATAAAAAATTGTAGGAAAACACTTTAAGGCAAAATGAAATAAAATAGTATAGGCAAAGTAAATCCATCACACCGAGTTGAAATTATTGATCATGATATTAAGCAGAAGCTAATTTTGCTTAGAACTAGGATAATAAACTGTAATTTATGTTTTGTATAGGAGAATGTACAGTTGGTTACCATCATTAATGTGATGGAATAATTACTCCTAGATTACACGTACAAAATAGATACTAATTCTTATATCCATACCATTTAACTGTATCTGCAATGTTACCTGTTGCAAACAGTGATTCTTCTCCTTCTTCATATTTATATTTTCTGATAAACTCCTTTTTTACCCATTATGCCCTTGGTTAAACGTATATGTGTCTGCGTGGTATAGTTACTAAATTAAAATGGCTATTTTTTAAACACATTCAGATATAAGATAACTATGTACACTTTCACAGCTGCAACACTGTAGAAAAATCATGTTGACTGGTGGCTTGAGAATGAAAGCAGTGCCAGCTTCCAAAATGTTGCCTAATGATTCAAATTTGACATGGCTAAAATCTCGAAGTTTTTCTACATATTTGGATGTCCCCAATACTAGACTCATTGGGAATTAGAGCTAAAGTATATATTTTGTTACTTATGATTAATAACTGGGAATGTCAGTGCATCAAGTAGTTGTGTCGTTTCAATCAAGTAATTCATGGAGGTTAATATTTAAAGTGCTGAATTCCTTACTAGATACTGTGGATTCATTGCCTACTACTTGTTTATTGTATGTAATAATTAAGGCTGTCTGAAGTTTGATGTAATATGCCTATCTGAGCAATGTGTTGGGTAGTGTGATTGTCAACAACTAACTGAAATTCCTGTCTATTATCAAACATTTTGTGAGGTTGCAAGAAAATATACACTGTTTTATTTCATATGTGTGTTTATTGCCAAAACAATTTTGATTGTGAGAAAATTTCTTTTTAATGAAGAATATCAGCAAATTATAATTTTTCAGAGCCATACTATTTAAAGATGCAATGGATTTTGGTGTTTTCTTCACTACCGTACTTTAGTATAATTACCAATATTAATACCAGAGCTTTTAGTGCCATTTTCTCATTAGTAGCTCTTACTAAATACCAGATAAGACCAGTTCAGTGGTCTTATTGAAAGCAGTATGGGATATGTCTGGTATGCTATGAAGGGGTTATTTTCAGAGTTGTTAGCTTCAGCTTTAAGGGATCGCACTACCATTTATGAATGCCTTTCTTGTATGAGAGGTTGCTGTTTAGG